>JARJLF010002257.1:0-44998 GCA_029378395.1 Mycena leptocephala
TCGTGGCTTAGTCTTTTGTTTTTAGTGTTGCTGGTTGCGCATGTAGCATAGTCATGTTTGGTAATATCTCAGTGCCTCTTGGGCGAATCTGATTGGAGGGAAAGTGAAAATGGCTGCTAAAATGCAATGCATGGTTTGGTAGCCCAAGTGAACAGTCCATTATGTTTTTATGGCAATTTTTGTGGTGTCAACTATTCTCGGAGTGATCTCCGAGTTCGGCGTCGTGTCCGGATGCATGCCGTAGTCCTGCTATTTCGGCTGAGCAATCCGGATCAGCTGGGTTGCTTTTTTTTTCAAAAGAAAAAAACAAAGAGAAAGATCCACTGTCCGTCCTTTACCTCCATTTTCTTCCATTTCTGTCTCCTTGGTGTCACGGTTCCCACTCCGAGTCTGTTTTTTGTTGGCGCCACCCCGAGTCTGTTTCTCTGTTGTGGCCTCTTGGCGCGTAGGTCTGAGCAAGTAAACTGGATTCGAGATCTAGTGGCCGTTTGAGACCGAACTGGAGTTGTTTGGGAGACACTCTTGGGTCAAGTCTTTCGTAGTATCGAGCTAACTAGATGATCGGAAGGCGTGTGGTGGTGCTGGGCGCTGGCTCTAGGCCACTGGGTGGCTGGGCTGGCTGGGCAGCCACCTTCGACGTACTGGCAGCGGCACTACGTTTCGTCTATATCCAGCGACGCTTGATGGTGCGGCGGAGACCGGACGTGTACTGTTGGATGACCACCCGCTGCAAAGTGTAAATAAACGGACCAATTTGCGTACCCATATAAGACTCACCGGGAAGACCAGCCATCATCATCAGGTATACTGGAGAGGGGAGCAGACGAGAACATCGAACTAGAGTATCCATGCCTGTCCCTCGTCAGGGGGGATGGAATAAATGCGAAAGATCTTACTGCATGTCTGCCATGAGGAGATCATTACTGTAATCGGACTATCAGTTGGATGAAACCAGAATAAATTTGAAATCTCACTCGTAACCATCCTCAAAAAGTTCTCCTGCACTCGAACTGGAAGGGGGTCGAGTTGGCACGGGTTGAATGCTACAAAACTGGACAATCAGCCAGATGAAATCGCAATAAAACTGAAGTCTTACTCGTAGGCAGCATCTAAAAATCCCCCGGTACTCGAACTGATAGAAGGAGTTCGCGTTCGCACTGCTTGAAGACTATAGAAAGCACGTGCAATATATATTAGTCGTTCACAGTCAAATCGTTGAACCAACTGTCGCACGTTGAACCGAAATCCCAGTGTGGCTGTACCGAGGGCTTGGCCCACTGCGTACTTCCTTGCTGCGCTAATTGTGGTAGCCAGGACAGCGCAAGATCCCAGGTGAGTACCGAGGAACCGGATTGAACGGCGGGCGGTGGCGCGCCAGGGAACAAATCTGGGAACAGTTAGAGCTGCGGTAACTTTTAGAAGAATTATACGGACCGGGAGGGAAACTCAGGGGGCCGAATTCCGCGGGGTTCATGAACAGTGAGACCCAGTGAGAATCCCGTCTGGGCAGGTATGCTCAGACCTGTTCAGATCTGGTCCATATGTTCCAATCTGTTGAGCACAGATCAAAGATGTCAAATATTTAGAGCTTTTTGATTCCGCCCGCCGAATTTCACTTTTCAAAACAAATTTCGACCCGCTTCTGACTTCGGCAGAGTTCAGTAAAACTTCGGGTGAATCAAAGTGAAGAGCACACCGCCGATGCCGTCATAACCCGACAGCGGCGGTCGGAGTTTGAAACACTTCTTGTTCTCGTACCACCACCATCTCCGGGTCCCCTCTCTGCCTCTGCCCTCTCGCCACGCCACCTCTCCCGTCCTCGTTAACCACTAGTCTCTTTTGACGCGACTCTCATGCATCCGCAGGAGCGTGTCGCATGACTCGACTGAAAAGACGCAGGGTACGCGTCCCTTTCGCGACCTTGACATTTCTCTGACTTGCTGTGGATGTAGCTTGGAATTGGGGGTGCAACAGATCTCCTCCGTGGTATGTGGTCATGTCTCCCTCTGACTCGACTCTGATGTCTAATGCATCCATAGCCGGGACGACGCGAACGACATGCGCCGACAGGTGTGCTTCTCATCATCTCGAGACATATCTCTTTCACTTACTTTTACATTCCAATGTCCATACTACGCGACTTGGCGCCTACGCACCCTCGTCAGTACTTTTATCTCTATGCAGGGACGACTTTTTACTTACGCTGTCTACAATGGTGTTCTTCTTGCTATTATGCGCAGTGCGGAGAAAACGACGAGTCAATGAACTTTAGTGCGACCTCTATGGCTCTGACCTCTGTCTTCATCCAGGCCGGGTACACTCACATCGTCGCTTCGTCGGTTCCACAATGGTCCTCGCATTCCGGTCCTCTGGAGCCTTGCGATTTGGATTCCCGACGCCCCTTCCCGCTCATTCTTCGTCTCTAAACTGTGCGTGATACATACATTTTTTTTAATCCATCCCTTACTTCACGATAGGATTCTTTGAATAACACTTGGAATACGCAGTGTAAGTCTGTTTGCTTGTATATCATGCTCAGCTGGCTAATTTCCAGTTTTGTAACTCTGGCTTTTGTCTTCGCCTGGCATCTCGCACATATAATAGGCCGACAGGGGACGACGCGGAGTGAAGTGTCGTGGGCTGCACCAGGGCAACCGGTATGTGTCCGGCTACATGGTATCAGCACAACGAGCTCATGTGGTGTTTTAACAAGGTTCACTCTTCGTCGCAAGTATTCAGGTGCGATTTTCATGTCTACCCACAATTCGCTGCTAATGTTTCTACAGTCTCACTCACACCGGTATTGCGCACCTCTGCCTCGTACCTTGCATGGCTACGCTCCCTCATTTGCCTGCCCATTTTCCCGCCCCCGCTGCCTCCACTCTCGCCCACGCTCTACAAGTGATTTCTGTTGCGCTATGCGATGTCGACGGAAGAACGTATTCGGATGACCACAGGTGAAGTATTTTATCCCTCCTAATGCTATTCTTCGCTGATATTCGTCCTAGGTAGGCCCGCCAGCGTCGGGTCAAGGTCGTCCGACATGGTGGCGGCAGCCGGTGAATGGGCTTAGTATGATTCATGTATTATGTAGCGAAAATGCAATATATTTCAATTGAATTACAACTAAAAGTATAAGCAGCATATTGAAATTTCGGTTCCTCGTGACATAACAAATACAAAAGGCGTCAAAATGCACTACCTTGTACCTGGCAGAGCCATACTCGCTGACAATCTTGAGTCATTTTTGAATGTTCTTCTTCATAACTCACTCTGCACATATGACGGCGACTCATTTCTGCGGTGATACCCTGGCATGGACAACAAACAATTACAGTCCTTGGTATCTATGCTCCAGCTGAATCAGCAGAAGAGAACAGGAAATTCTGGGAACATCTAATCAATCTGTTCCTGACGGTAGAACTCCCGGCACCGGACTGGGTCGGAGGGGATTTCAATATTGTAGAGGAACCGATAGACCGTCTACCTCACCGGCTTGACGACGAGGGAGCAGTGGCCGCCCTAACCAGATTTAAAAAGATGTTCGGCCTAATAGATGGCTGGCGTACTGTGAATCCCGACACCAAAGCCTACACCTATACAAGCACCCACCATGGCACCACCTTGTCTCGTCTGGACAGGATTAATGTATCACCCGCACTACTCAAGAGTAGTCGTAAGTGGACCATAGACGACGTCACGGGTGGTATGACTGACCATCGAATGGTATCGGTGACAATATATGCACCGGGATCACCCTATATCGGGGAAGGCAGATACCAGATCCCGCTTTTCCTACTGAAAGACAAAGATCTCATGAAATTTGTCATGGAAGAGGGTGAAAAGTTAGAGAATTCACTCACCGATGATAGAACTGATACAGTCAACATCCAAACTCACTTTAAGAGCTTTAAAGATGCCGTCCGTGATTTTGCACGGAAAAGAGCAAAAGTTGCCATCGGTGCACTCGAACAAAAGAAACGGAAGCTTCAGGACAAGAGGGAACTAGTCTTGGGGAACAAAAGAGCCACGGCCGACCCAGAGACCCCAATTATAATAGAGCCTGATGGACCTGTCATCGCGGATGAGCCGGAGATCCCAGTTATTGACGACCCAGATGAAAGTATCGAGTTCCCAACCACAGAGGAACGGGATCATGGGGCGGGTTCAGAAGAGCCAGAGTCCACTGCAAGTGAAGCGGGAGCTCTTCAGAAACAGATTAACGACATTAGTGATAGGCAACGTGAAAGGAATCGCACCGTGACCACGATCCGCTGTCACACAGAACTTGACGGAATAACAAAATTCTCGGTAAGAATGAGCAAGGATACGAAACCGAGAGACACCATGTCCTTCCTAAGGAGGACAGATGTTACACCAGAACAGTCCAGCACAAGGTCCGATAAAATGGCAGAAATAGCTAGAGACTACCATAACGACCTGCAGGCCGACGTAACGGAGCTGGACCCACAGGAAAAAGACAGAGCTATTGAGGAGGCCCTAGACGGGATCACCTCGAAAGCTGACCACCCTGAAATGGCCACGCTGGCGGAGGAACTCGAAGAGACAGATGTCATAACAGCCCTAAAGCAATCAGCACTGGGATCGGCATCCGGCATCAATGGCATCCCGACCGAATTCTGGCTAAAGCTTCACACTGCGCACCTGGAAGCAAAGAAAGCCAACAACGCGACAACCACACCACAAGTCAAAACGATCGATGTAATAAAGGTACTCACAGCAGTCTACAACGATATTGAGAGACACGGCGTAGTTAAAGACACCGCTTTCGCGACCGGTTGGATGTGCCCGATTTGGAAGAAGAAAGACCCAACAGACATTGCGAATTACCGACCTATAACGCTGCTCAATACAGATTATAAAATATTTACAAAAGCCCTCACCAATAAGCTATCCAGAATAGCACCACATCTGATTCACAAAGACCAAGCCGGGTTCATGAAAGGGCGAAAGATTGCGGACCAAATCTTCCTCGCAATGGAGGTCGTGGACTACTCCGAGGATGATGTTCAAAATGGAGCCATCGTGGCTCTCGATCAGGAAAAGGCCTATGATAAAACATCACACCGATACCTCTGGATGGCGATGGAGAAACAGGGAATCCCGGATAAATTCATAAGTACGGTCAAAGCTCTGTACGCAGATGCTCACACCCATGTTGTAATAAATGGAGAATTCAGCTCCACATTCAAAATTATTCAAGGAGTCAGGCAAGGCGACCCACTGTCATGTCTGCTTTTCAATATCGCAATAGAACCGCTTGCAGAAATGCTGAGAAAGTCCAACCTAAAAGGATACTCCATCCCGCATGTGATAGAGAAGGTGGTTGTAAAAATGTTCGCTGACGACACAACGGTTTATTTGGATGCCGAGGACAGTTTCGACGACCTGCAACTGATCCTGAAGAAATGGTGTCAAGCCTCATCTGCAAAGTTTAATGTGGAAAAAACAGAAATCATCCCCGTCGGCACTCCTGAGCATCGGGCCGCGGTCCTCGATACCCGTAAATTAAATGTAAATGATTCACCAATACCAACCACAACACACATAGCGCAAGAGGGGGAGTCCGTGAGGATCCTAGGAGGGCACATAGGCAATGGTGTAAACTGTTTCGTCATGTGGACCCCCGTGCTGGAAAAAATTGATGCCAGCCTAGAGCGCTGGGAAAGGCTACACCCAACGCTGGAAGCCCGACGCCATATTGCTCAAATCACGATCGGATCCATGACACAATACCTGACCCAAGTAAACGGCATGCCCGAGAAAGTAGTCACGCAACTTCTTAAAACCCAGCGATCCTTTATGGCAGGAGGAGCGAAATCCTCCCCCGTCAACCGCGACACACTAATGCCCCCTATTGAGGAAGGTGGAAAGAACATGCTTGACCTCCGTGCTCGAAATGACGCTATTAGCCTAATGAAACTCAAATCCTTCCTTGAGCTTGATCCAGAAAGTCGGGTGACATGGGCGTATCAAGCCGATGCAAGATTAGCCAAGCTCGAAGTCAAATCATCAAAAGTGGAAAATGAGGGCCGGATGAACATGTATATCCAAGATTGGGCTGCCAACCAGAAGAAATGGCCCAAATACTTGAAAGGGATGCTTAAATGTGCAGAAAAATATGGAGTAGAATTTGATACCATAAATCCGTCACTTGAGCTGCGGAAACACCTTCCCCTCTTCCACCACTTTGGCCAAGACCCTACACTAATCCAAAGAAATAACACTGCGCCATGCAAATGCCTCCGCAACAACCACAATGTTCGCACTACTGGAGAAGGGATGTCAGTCACGACAAGACTCCGAGACAACCAACACACACCATCACCCTTGTGCCAATGCCTATCTTGCGCTGAAGACCGGCGTGTCAGGGGATGCAGGAACCCACATGCATGCGCTCGAACTGCAGGGAGTAGACTCGACCACCTCCTACCAAAATGGGACCCGCGGCGACCGTCAAACGATGACACAGACGCTGAAGAAAATATACGGGATCAATCAGATTCAGGTTTATTCATTCCTCCAAAACAAATCCGTACCATCACCGAAGGCTTCCGAGTCCTTACAAAGGCTGGAGCCCGAGAAACAACGATGCCAGTGGGCTACGGCCCTCGGCCACGGAACACACTCCCATCAGAAAACCCAGTAAAGATCTTCATCAGTGGGACGACAATTAAAAACCCTGAGGGCACCAAGTCAGCAGGGGGAGGGGTCTGGTATGACACGAACGATGACAGAAACATCGCCCTTCGTATGCCTGAACACACACCGAGTGCAACGTCAGCAGAAATACATGCAGCGCTTGAAGCTGTGCAACGGGCTGACCCAGAAACAGCCTTGAAAATATTCAGCACCGCGAAGTCCCTCAGAAATGCGATGGTCCGTGACCTAGGAAAATGGGAAGACCGGGGCTGGATAGGGATTGCCGACAAAATGGCTCTGCAGGCTCTGGCAGCTTGCTTAAAAGGTCGCTCCGCTCAGACAACATTCGAAACAATCCAAAAAGACCAAGACACCGGCAAAGATGGGCTCCTAGGGGCTGCTAATCTCGCCCGTGAGGGCGCCAAGAAGTCAAATCCCGACCAATTTGACCTGCAAGTGGAGGGGACCATGAAATTGAAGGGAGTCAAGCTATCAAGCTTGACACAGGCTCTGGCGTATGCGGGAATCAAAGGGCTGAAGGCAAGGGTCTCTCGGAAGGCCACGGACAACAATGTCAAACAGGTGCAAATGGCTGCACAACAAACTTATGGCCGGATCCCGGCCCCAGCGGTTATCTGGAAATCAATACGACATAAAGACTTCTCACGACAGCTTCGCAACTTCCTCTGGAAATGCATGCACGATGCCCACCGCATAGGCAAATTTTGGAAACACATTCCCGACAGCGAAGACCGCGGGATCTGTCAGTTCTGCGGAGAAACAGAAGATCTCGAACATATCCTACTAAAATGCGAACGTCCTGGCCAACAGCTTGTATGGGATCTTGCAGAGAAACTATGGCTCAAAAAACACCCGGTATGGCCCACCCTATCCCTTGGGGCGATCTTAGGTTGTGGCCTGGTGGTTATCTCAGATGACAAGGGACGGCCTCTCCCCGGAGCGTCGAGACTGTACAGAATTTTGATATCAGAGTCAATATTTATAATATGGAAAGTCAGGAATAGCAGTGTTATCAGTCAAGGAGGACAATCTCTGTCCAACACCGAAATTCAGAACAGGTGGCTACATGCCATAAACCAACGGCTCAACCTTGACCGCACCCTGACAAATCGAGCACGATATGGTAAACAATTCTCTGTCAAACCTGACTTAGTGCTTCAAACCTGGAGCTCGACTCTAAAGGACGAGGAAGAATTGCCAGATGACTGGCTAAGAGTACCCAAGGTTTTAGTGGGTATCGAGCCACTTCGGCCTCCTTCTCCACCAGCTGGTCGGCGAGGTCGAAACAGGTGAGCTCGGAGCCCCACACTGTTGCAATCCGCTTCGTGCGTAATGCATTTCCCTGGGCGGTAGGTGTTTGTTTTTCAACACTTCTCTTGGAGGGTAATTTCCTCCATTCCTTACGCAGTCGAAGGTTAGCCAATTGATAATTGTTCTACTGATAAATTGTACTACCAAAAAACAAAAAAAAACAAATTTCGGTTCCATCTCGGATGTTTGGTCCTCATTTCTCCTTACCAACATTTCTCACCTTGAATGGAGCCTTGGTTCTTAATATGGCTGCAGGACATGGCTGATTGAAATTTTCGTTGACTTCAAGGTGCATGACTCTCAAATCTTCAATCTGTTTCGACTTGACCGACTTTTTCCTAGCTATCATTCTGACTTATTGCTCTAGGTTCTTGAATCAGAGCGGCAATTGCACCTCGGGAAACTGTTCTATCTATCTTCGCAAATTTCCCAAATGTTGGCTACCTTCGGTCAATTTTGGATGGGCCCGTCCAATGAGTAAGTCATTCGGCCAACTGGGTGTTTGCGAACATGAATAATCTTTGCATGAATGATACGAGTTACAACAATGTGCAGGTATGAGCACTTTTTTGTTGCAGTGTCTGTTTATAAGAGACTAGATATGAGTGGTTGCTGCCTCAAAACAACTTCAAATTGATCAACAAAGCTCGAACCTTCCACGAGTTCAGGTTGCCGCAGAAATCACTAGCTAAGGTTTGCAAAGTATTCTTCGTCAAATTTCCTCAGATTTCGTTGTGTTTAGAGCTACTTCCTGAAATGTATGTCAGCAGGATTGAAGGTCGGCCCTGACTCAAAAGCGGATCCGGGAAAGTACCCCAAAATTATTCAGCAATGTATACTGCCGAGTCTGCCTCCCATGTAATTTTCAGTGTAGTACGGATCACGTCGGCGTCAACTGAAGATGGCACCAGGCTGCATGGCACTAATTTTGAATGCGGTTTCCTCCACCCTAAATTAATCCAAGTGCTTGAATGAGCGGCTTGAACTCGAAGGCGGCAAGAGCCTTGGTAAGGACATCCGCAGTCATCTCGTTTGTCGGACAATAGACAACTTCAAGAGTGCCGTTTGCAATCTGCTCGCGAATAAAATGGTACCGGATGTCGATGTGTTTGGGGCGTGCATGGAATTGACTGAGTTCTGCATGCGCGAGCGAAATGGCGGATTGATTGTCGTTGTAGGAGAAAGGAAGGGGAAAGTGATGGGTCCAAAGAGTTCGGTTAATAAATAACGGAACCAGATGGCCTCCTTCGCGGTGTAGGTGATGGCAACGTATTCGGCTTCTATCGTGGACAACGAAACAATTTCCTGCTGTTTGGACGACCAAGAAACCGCGGCACCATTCAAGATGAATGCGTAACCGGAAACAGCCTTCCGATTCTCCAATGACATTCCATCAGCATCGGCAAATATGTCGAGGCCGAGCGTGGAGTCAGATGCGTCGTAAGTGAGTGCATGGGTACGCGTGCCCTTCAAATACTGAAGGACACGTTTTGCAGTGTTCCAGTGGGGAAGTTCTGGGTTGTCGACAAAGCGAGATAAGACACAGACTGTAAATGCCAAGTCTGGTTGAGTCGCTGTCGCAAGCCAGATGAGTCCTCCGATCAATTCATGGTAAGGAATCCCTTTCATCTCCGCGAGAGCCATTGGAGTCGTGGGAAATTGTTCGCGACTGAGTTGAACCATGGTACCGAGATTGATTTACAATCAATCATGTTGAATTTCCGCAAGAGGGAGTCAATGTAAGTTGTTTGGGACAACGCCAGCGTGCCCTTCTCACGATTACGATCGACCTCCATTCCAAGAAGCAAGAGGGAGTCAATGTAAGTTGTTTGGGACAACGCCAGCGTGTCCTTCTCACGATTACGATCGACCTCCATTCCAAGAAGCAAGAGGGAGTCAATGTAAGTTGTTTGGGACAACACCAGCGTGCCCTTCTCACGATTACGATTGACCTCCATTCCAAGAAGCCAACTGATTGGTCCCAGCATCGTGATATTGAATATTCGCGATATCTCGTCCTGGATTTCATCAATCGATGCGGGCGAGTTCCCAGTGATGGTGCTGTCGTCTATGTGGATGGCGAGCAGCGCTAGATCATTGCCTCAAACTAGGCGGTAGACAGCATGGTCGGAGCGGAGTGGATAAATGTTGAGTGTAGCGAGAGCCAAAGTGAGCTTCTCATACCACTTGCGACTGGATTGTTTCAATCCGTAGATTGTGCGTTGGAGCTGAATGACCTCCTGAGAGTTTCCATTCGAGTAGTGTGGAGTCTGTTCCATATAAATCTCCTCGCTGGGTCCAAATTCTCCGTTGAGAAATGCCGCGGAGGAGTCGAATACTTTGATGTCCCAATTAAATCGGGTCGCGATGGATAGAACGGTGCGCAAAGAGGATAGTTTAGCAGTGGGTGAAAAGGTTTCGAAATAGTCCACGCCTTGGACCTGCGTGAATCCGCGTGCAACTAATCGAGCCTTGTATTTGTCCACCTTGCTGTTTGCTTTGTGCTTGATGCGCAGCGCCCATTTTGATCCGACAACATTACGGCCATCCGGCCTCGGAACAAGTGAATCTCCGAACGTGCCAGTCCTTTTCATCGCTTCCATCTCGGTATCCATCGCCTCCTTGAACAGCGGCCAATCCTCCCAGCCCATAGCTTCTTCAACTGTAGGTGAGTCCGACAAGCCTCCCATTCCAACGTAAGCATATTTCATTCCAATGTTATGATGCAGATCATTATCTTCGGCGTCTGCCAAATGAGCCGCGCGTCGCGTCAGAGTGCCTTCCACAATATTCCTCGGGTCAATTGCGCTTGAAATGTCACGCGGCGCTATTGGCGTCATCTCGGAATTTCTTGGTGGGGTAGACGGAGGTGTTGTGAGTGGAGAAGGTGGGGTTGGTGCGCGAGGAGCAGTTGGTGCTGGTTGCAGAGCTATAGCAGGTGCGTGCTGGATGCTCTCTGAATTTTCTTTGCCCCTAATTTCCGCTTTCTCCCCTCATTCAGCACCCTATAAATTTCACCACTTCTTTTGACCTCGGGAAACTTCACGCTTCGTTCGACGTGTATCGATCAGTTGTCGGGGTAATAAATCCGGTGTCCGTCAATACTTTCAGTGTCATATCCAATCCATCTGCCTTCACGAGCACGCCCATCCAACTTTAATGTCTTGTCAACATGAACCGCGACTTCGCAGCCCCATTCATGGATGTTGCGTTAGTCGGGTTTCGATTTGTGGAATGCCTCGTATGGTGTACAACCTCTCACGGCCTTGGTTGATGTTCTATTCTTCAACCAAACTGCATGTTTCAACGCTTCACCCCATAGATTTGAGGGTAACTCTGCCGCGTGTAACATTGCGCGTACTTTCTCGAGCAATGTGCGATTGAGTCTCTCGGCAATTCCATTATGCTCGGGGTGTCGTGAACAGTGAGGCGGCGCTGGATGCCTCTCTTCGCAAGGTAATTGTCGAATGCGCGGCTTTTGTACTCGCCGCCATTGTCAGAATGGAGAATTTTGATTCTAATTCCATGGTTCGTCTCCCATCGTGCATCAACTTCCTCGAATGACTCCAGGGTCTCATCCTTCGTGCGCATCAAGATTAGGACCGTGTAGCGTGAAGCCTCGTCTGTGTATGATGCATAGTATCTCTTGTGCTGTGGTGTTTCAACAATGGCGGGTCCCCACACATCCGTGTGGACTTCATCGCCAATATTGCCACTTGCAGCACGCTGCACGGCCTTCGAGATTGGTTTGCGAGTCATCCTGCCATGCAGGCATGACTTACAGTCATCCTTCGAGGTGGGAGAAGTCTCGTCAAGATCGATTCCATCCACCAGCTGATTTTTGACCAGATTCTTCGCTGCATCAATAGGAAGGTGTCCCATCAAACGATGCAATTCGTCCGGAGTTGCGAGTAGAGGTCCGTCGGATGCTATATTAGCACGCAGTGTTGGCTTTTGAATCCGAACACTGTAGATTCCGCGGACAAGCGGAATGGCACCGATGCGGCGATGTTTGCTGTCAAATATACAGCACTCCTTCTGGCGAAATTGGACTGCGCAGCCGGCTTGCGTGATGCGACCAATGGATATGAGGGTGGGGCCGAGCTTTGGTACGTATAAAACATCCTTCAAAAGGACTCTCGTTGACCTGTTCGCCCTATTTGGCACTTCAACATACATATCCCCCATTCCAACTGCGTCGAGCGTCTGATTGTTGGCTGCGGTAATTCCTCGTGGATAGATCACCCGATAATTCATCAAATGATGTCGTGAGGGCGTCATATGAACTGAGGCGCCCGAATCGTAGATTTCGAGCACATCTTCGGGAGTAGCGGCGGTGAATACGGCTTCCGAGGTGAGTGATGTCTTCGCTGAGTGCTCATCATTTCTCTCATCCTTCTCAACGGTGTCAGCTTCATCATCGCTGTCCGGTGCATCCAGCAATGCTGGCAAGTCCTTATATTCATCGTCCAAATCCTCCTCGTCCAGTTCATCAAACTCAATGTAGTCCTCCGACTCGTACAATGCTGCCATCCATGCAACATCCAAATCCTTGCCCACTTTTGCAGCGTTGGCTTTGCCATGTACTTTCCGGTCAGGGCTTTGCCCTTCTTTCCCTCCTCCTTTTGCCCAACAATCTTTTGCCATATGTCTCTTCTTGTGACAATTATAGCACTCCATCGTCTTCTTCGACTGTTTGCCGTTCCCGTAGAACACGGCCTCTTTCTCACCCTTGGAAGTAAGCCTCGCCTTTTTTCGGTCGGCTCCATCACTGATGCCTTGGAGCAGCGTGTCGGGGTCGAGATTTTTGCCGAGAAGTGTTGCTGCACCCGTAAGCGCTGATAGATAAGTTTCGTAGGCCGTGGGGAGGGAACCGAGTACAATTGCAACGAAATTGTCATCTCCTGGGTCGGCACCCATTGCAATGAGGTCCGCCCGGATCGTCCGTAATTTATCAAGGTGAGCCTTTACATCTCCACCATCTGCGCAACGCTCATCTTGGAGCTTGTGCCTCAAATCCACCGTAACCATTTTCGACTTCTTCTCATATTCATCCTTCACCTTCTCCCAAATTCCCTTCACCGTCTCTGCCCCTTTGACCTTCAAGAACAGCGAATCCGGTATCACCGAAGCTAGGCCCTGTTTTATAACGGCCTGCTCCGACTTCCAGAACCGTTGACGTGCCAAGTAACTGTCATTTGCTTTCACCTCTTCTGGTGTGGGTGCTGCAGTATCGACAATCGCGGAGGCAGTCGGTACAGTGGCCGTGGTGTCAAAATGGTCGCTGAGACCTGCTGCGTCCAGCGCGAACAGGAAACGCTCGCGGAAGAACACCCAATTTGTACCATCGGCTTTGCAGGCGGGAAGTTTGGCAAATATTCACCAAGTTTGGGGGTGGCGGAAAATGTGTTTGTTGACATAGAGGTGAGGTTCAATCGAGTAAGAGTTTTGTCAAATAAGCAGAACTCGTTTAAGGTTTAAGCACAGGGGCCAATAACCTGTAGAAAATTGTAGGTCGGTTGGAACAGGGGGATACAATAGATAGATAATTTATTCAAGAAATAATGAGGGCTCCTATACCTCGAGAACAATGGTACAAAACTAATATAAACAGCGTGCGTAGGACAATGCACTTAATAAATTAACTGGTTTCAGACCAGCTGAAACTACGCAACGTGATGGTACGCGTTTCATCATGCTGTGCATATCCATGCACAACGTGGCGGCGTACGTGTCTGTGTACGTGTCGGCTTGAACATTCCAACATTCTCTGAAGGGTTGAACAACATCATACCACGATGCTCGTGATTGTGTTGTTCACAGTTGTATGCCCGTGGATTCATCCAGAAAAATTCTCGTCTCCTGGTGGGGATTCAAGCATTGTAACTTGCATTATATACATCCATTTTCCCGTTCATGTGGTGAATTGCAACCACCTGCCCGAATGGGCCGCATGGCTGTGCTGATTATGTAATCATGGCTGGGCTCGCTGGGCTGCCCTTCTGGCACCAAAAGCGCCGTTGATTACCACAGATCAATTAGAGGTATGAAAAAAACTGATAGTACAGCCTCGCCCCTCCCTCTCCTCCCCCGAACCTACTTACCTCACGGAATACCTCAGTAGTATGTTCTGGGGTCCTGATCCTCCTGGACTCTCCAAATGGATCAGGAGCACCCGCCAATCACAGAAATCGCCGTGTGGCCGGCATGCGCAAACCGAAGCTGTCCAGAGCCTGTTGCCATAAATTGTCAGTAATTATTGAGGTTTCTAGTTTCCATTGGAAGGCTTGTGCAGGTGATTCGATTCACTTCTATCAAATAAACTGCCGAGCTAACCATTTTGTTTATTTACCCGTAAAGCAGTTGATTTCAACCTGTGGTCGTGCCGTACTCTGAAAATCCCTCGCACACGAACAGAGTTCCTTTGTGGAGTAATGCACTGCCCACCTGGAGTTTTTCTGTGAAGTCTTTCTCTCCCGCTCTGAGGCTCTTTTGAGCACCCATGCAGTTGTTTTTTTCTGTCTTGCAGTTCTGTTGGTTTATTAAAGGTGTCTCCTTCCACCGCTATCCTACAGAATTCCGGGACTTCTCTCATCTCGTTGCTGCTTGTGTATTTCAAACTCGAGAAACAGAGAAAATTGCGGAGGTTGAACTGGAATACACAGATCCTCTGTTTCTGCGAATTGGAGCCAAAAGTGAAATCCACCCCAAATTCTTGTGTTTGTGCGAGGTTCGAGGCTCGAAACTGTGCAAAATTTCCACCTGCTTGAAGAGTCTTGCAAAGCTCCAATTATTTTCGTTTGTACATGTCCACCCTCAACATTTCTAGTTTGCCGGTACTCACCTTTGAAAATTCTTCCTTGATTTGCAGTGCCAGTAAGTTGTTCGCCAATACATTCCTGTTCAGTTTCAGATCTTCGAGTAGACTCAAACACCACAAAATGGAACAAATCTACTTTCCGGCAAGTCTGAAATCTCTTCATATTTAACATGGAAACTCAGGACAGGACAAAAGATAACATACAAAACTGACCTATTTGTGATCTAATAAGGCATTCCATTTTGTATGTGTATGCCTCATTCTTTTCTGTGTTAAAATTGCAAGGCTTGACCATGCCACTGGCGGTCCATTAGGGGATGTCAAAACAGTCTGGGGAGGGTAATTCGGCCGTCGCTTCAGACATTGAGTCAGATGATGATTCATAGGGTCAGAATCCACCGGGAATCCATCAAAATGTTGGATTGAGCTGAATCACTGCTGCTACTCCAGAGGAGCAGCAACATCAGAATCGA
Source organism: Mycena leptocephala (assembly GCA_029378395.1). NCBI lineage: Eukaryota > Fungi > Basidiomycota > Agaricomycetes > Agaricales > Mycenaceae > Mycena > Mycena leptocephala. The sequence goes on from JARJLF010002257.1 coordinate 15,289, forward strand.
GCCCACGTGAATCTACTTCGAACCACATCCATCAAAGCGACTGTTCAGATTTATTCAAACCGGGGTGGTCAATCCTGGCGCGATTCAGATTCAATTCATTTTGCCAAATACAACCATGAATCGACCAGTGAATTGCGTTCTGAATTGGCATCCTCAGACATCTTCCCATCTTCCCTACTTGCTGTGGATTTCTTCCACAGATGCGACTTATCCACAGCATAGACAAATTCTGTCTAAATCAATCAATTCAACCAAGCCTGCCCGACCTTTGTAATAAGATACGGTTAGTTCCATACTGTCTTTGCGAAGCCTTCTTACATCTCTGTCAAGGCACATTGTAATAAATAAATAAATAGAACTGATTCAGCCCAGTCAATAGGAATCATAGACATACAACACTATTTTACCAATACCTCATGATTCACCGGGATTTTAAACTGTCACTGATAATTGCGCTCCACCCAGGTCCTCCATATCAGATAGATCATCCTCCACCCCCTCCAAAATCCCAGCAGGTGCATTGATCTCCATGAGGTGGGCTAAATTCATTCTGTGCTGCTCTAGCAAATCTTTGCCAACACTTGCTAGCCTTTCATAAATTAGTTCAACTCCTTTGACCTGTGAGGACCGTTCAAATAGTGGCCTTGCTGCATCCCAAAACTCCACTGCCTTCAGCAGGTTGCCATGTTCTCTGTAAATGTCTCCAAGTCGGAGCATGCACTCTGCTCTGCTACGATGGATATCCATATATGTGAATGCCTCCAAGGCAACCGTAAACAAGTTGACAGCGGTTTCTTCATCAGCCTGAGCAAGGAAGCTGTCTCCCAGAAACTGGAGAGCTTTGTTTATTCCTAACTTCTGTTTAAATTTGATAGAATAGGCAAGGTAAACTGTTGTCCAACTGGACATCTGACCAGATGCACCCCAGCGTCCAGTGTTACCAAGCTGTTCCAAACAATAGGATTTGATTTCGGACTGGTTGCAGGCTCTGAGACATGTCTCAAAAAGTGTCTTTGCTATGGAGATATCTCCGTCTCCCAGATACAGATCAGCAATAATAGTATCACACATTGTTATTTCCAAAATTCGCTCCAAGGGGAGAAATATTTTCTTGGCTCTCTCAATATCCTGTTGCACTGCATGTTTGGGAGCATTCATGGCCAGACGAATTTCTGCAAGGTTCAGTAAACCAAAGGCATGCTCATAGGGATCCCAGTGAAGTGGGCATGCTTTAACAATCTGAGTTTGAACACTGTGTGCATCATGGTATTCTGATTTCACCAAGTGAATCTCTGCCTGGTGGCTCATGATGCGGTGGTTTAGGTGGCTACCAGACATACCACAAAGAGCCAGGAGATCCCTTGCTCTAGAGCAGAGATGCATGCTTTGTTTGTAGTGACCAAGTTGTGTCCAGGCTATTGCTTCTATGCGTAGTGCACGTGCTTCCATGGATAAATCTGCAGAAATCCTAGCCAACCTCTGAGCCTCACATGCATATAGTATCACTGGCAGGTAGTTACCAAGCTGCCAGTGAATCCATGCAAGCTGGTCTAATGCTTTGGAATGTTTTTTTGTGTTGCCAGATGTAGTTGCCAACAATATAGCCCGGTGACAAAAATCCATGGCTTTAGAAAAAGTGTCACTGTGCGCTGAATAATAGGATGTAACACCAACATAGAATTTACCTTGAAACAACTGAAGTCAGTCTTCATGTACAAGGTCTCAAAGGTGGGCCTACATTTAAGATCAGGATCATCGAAGTACTCAAAGTGTTTTAATGCCTGGGACACAAGTGTTTCTGGATTTGAAATTGGAGAGATGTGAAATGATGAAAATAACTCTGTAATCAAAGCAGCCTCAAATTGATGGTCACAGGGGTCTAGAAGGAGATGCTGAAGCTGTGTTAGGAAGGAAATGGTCCCCCGGCCCATAGTCCGGCTGAACATATTTAGATGTAATGCACAGAACAAAGTGTCTTTGAGATCTGGGTGGTTTGGCTGCAGTCCATTCTGCAGAATATTTTGTATATTTGCAAAATTTGATAATATCTGAGCCACAGAAGAACTCATTTGACTTCCATCCAACTCCTGATACAACTCAAGGAACTCCTTGAAGTACTTCAGAAGTGGCCGAATTAGGTCATGTCCAGGTTGATAGGATTTTTTCATGTACTCCCTAATAGGCACTAATGCCTTCAGCCGCTTCTTTTCATCCCGGTAGGCCAAAGCAGTTCGAATTAATGCTGTTTTGCACTCAAGAATATTGTCAATTGGGAGGTTGCTATGGCAGAGCTCAACATCTGAAAGACCATCAGGAAGCATTGACAATAGGCTTAACAGCTCTTCTGAATGAGGAACAGCTTTGATCCTGGGACTAGACAAAGAGAGTGAAATTGACAAATCCAAGTTGGATCTTTTGTCATAGCCACCAGAAATCAAAGATGTTTTCTCTTCCTCCCAGCGGGATAGTACACTGGAGCATCCCTCAACATCCACTAAATGTGCAATGAGATTGATCGCAAGAGGCATGTTGTCTGTCAGTGAAAGCACTCTGTCCACCTCCTCGGGGTTATGATGATCTTCTGCAATATCAATTAATGTCCGACGAGCAGCAGCTTGTTCCAAGGGCTGCAAAGGAAGAAGAAAGGGTCGTGACCATCGTACTTTGGCCGGCCTTTCTGCTCCTCGCATTGTAATCTGTGTGTGAATGAAAAATGTTTCGCCAGGGAAACTGCTGACACCTACCACCAATGCTAGATGCTGCACATCTGTAAGGAGAGATAGAAACTCCTCAATATCACCACGACACTCCATGGGCTCCCACACTGTCTCTAAATTATCGAGAATCAGGAGGCTGGATGGACCAGTAGTGAAATACTGGAAAACTGCCTGAGTAAGGTCTTTCCCAGGCTTGAGGCCCAGATGAGCTCCAATGAGTGCTGCAAGTTCGATCTTGTTGACTGCAGAGTCGCAAGCAATAAAATATCGATGTTGCGCATACTTGACAGAGATTTCTGCATGATGAATGACCACTCTTGCAAGACCAGTCTTCCCCATCCCACCTGTGCCTAAAATAGCTATTCTGGGAGTTTCCACACTGAGCAGCTTCAGAATCTCCGACATTTCTGATTCACGGCCATGGAATATCTTGGGCTCTGAGGGTAGGATTGAGATTGATTGAGAGCTTTGAAGAATGTCTCAATGATCTTGTTCTAGGACTAGATATGTTCCATACCTATTTTTGGATTGAGAATAAACCCTGCTCATCTGGAACAAAGTTGATGAAATCTGTGGCAAACTCAAAATTGTCATACTGTAGATGCTCTGGCAGAACTTGCGGAATCTGAGAGTCCATCAATCATGGCAAGTACTTCTTGATGTCTCTGTTTTGCCACCACCTCCATTTTGGAAATATCACTCATTATACTTGTGTTCTTGAGCTATGCAGACAGGATTGTTTGTAATGAATTGTTGTAATGCATGAGAGAGCTTACCCGAAAAAAATCAAGACCTTGTGTCAGTCCATTTTTGCAATCCTTGAGCAATGTGCTCATCTCTCCTTGACGGAAGAACTGCTTAACCATGCTGCTGCTCTGATGTGCCTCCACAAAGGTATGGATTTTGTGGAGGGTCCTGAAAGGCAGTGGTCAGTATGGTGACTTAATTGGTGTTCACAAAAAAAAAAGTACTCATTGAACTTTCCGATGTGATTTACTGCTGTTTGCGGAACATAGGGCGCGGATCAAATTTTCATCAAAAACTGTTGTTTACACTAATGCCCCTGTATCTTGCTTACCTCTACTCCAAATGCCCTGAAAACATTACCAATCGATTTCTACAGATGTTTTACAGTGCTTAGGCTCACTAGGATATTTATTTCTGTTGTTGATGGCTTTGTAAGCAAATTCAGGTGGTCTTCCACTGTTGCCCCTGTTCGGAAGGGAAAACAACTCAGTGTGCCCCAAATTTTTGTTTCGGGATTCTTCAATATCCTGTGCATTGCATTGGCTAGCTAAATAGGCACAATACCTTGCTGCTGCGGTACAGATGACATGCTAAGAGCAACAAATTTATGCATATATCTATTTGTATGTTTCTGCCGGATCAATTGCAACAAAAACCACCCAGGGCAGTGTAGAACATTTGAAAAGATTCACAGACAAAAATCCAGTAGTCCACACGCCATCCTTCCTCTGAAGCAGGGGCATTAGTGCAAGATCACATGATTCTGCTTACTCAGCGATCAGCGAAGAGGATGAAAATTCTAGGCAGCCTAAGCACTGTAAAACATTTGTAGAAATCGATTGGGAATATTTTCAGGGCATTTGGAGTAGAGGCAAGCAAGATACAGGGGCATTAGTGAAAACAACAGTTTTTGATGAAATTTTGATCCGCGCCCTATGTTCCGCAAACAGCAGTAATGTACTCGGTGGTAATACCCCCCCTGTCTCCGATTTGACATGAAGAATGATAATTGCATTTAGCAATTCATGTGTTTGCTCCATCAACAGAATACAGGTTCTCTTGTTTTTCTTGACAGTCTAGGTTCCTTGTGTGAGATTCATGCTACAATGATGTTTATAAATGATTCACCTCAATGTTCTTTAGCAGAGACCGTGTCGTGTTAGCAATGGCCACCAAGAAAGCTGCATTGAGGCTATTAGCAAGAACTTCCAGGGCATCTACCGTAATAGCAAAACACGTGATAAGCGTGTTCAGTCGAACTTGAGTGTCAGTGTGTTGGGTGGGCATCTTAATGGGGAGTGCACCTCAAACGAGGCAAGTATTTAATGCATTGTACCCTGGGAGTTTTTTCTTATTTCCGTTGCTGTTCATCTTCCGAGTAAAGTGTTCATCTTTTTCCTAGGAGACAGAATCAGGGAGTTTATGTTCACAACACAGTGTCCAGATACATGAACACACACGTGGGAGAAAGCGGATGTATCCCGCAGATATTATCAATTCTGCAGACACCCTTTGAGTGTGGCTCCCGGAACAATTTCCCCCCTCTCCTACTGCAAGGAGTAATTCTCACCCTTAAGTTGATCTTCCTTCAATTCTAAGCCATGAAAAACCCTCTCTCATGCACGCTCACCTTATTTATGAGACTGTTTATCCTTGGTTTAATCAAACGGAATACTTGTGCTTTGCCATCACTGCTTTTCTTAGACTCATAACACCGGCATTGTATTGGAGCATCAAATTACCAGATTATCAAATTGTGAAACCGATTAGAAGGACCTGCTCTTCTGGCCGCCGGGAAACGCAGCCTCAGTTGCCCTCACTGCTCCACAGCCTGAGAAGGAGCTATTTTAATTTGCAAAGCACAGCTTGCATCTCGCATCTCGCAGAACAGCATCTCGCCGCGGCTGCCTGCTTTTTCCCAGCGCCATCTGAGAGTGAGACATGCGTGCACGGACATTGAAAGTGGCCCCCGAAGCAGAGCCGCGTTGGGTGCGGAACGAAGAGTGAAAATGTCGCGCCGCAAGGCAAGCAAGCGCTGCCACAAGGGCGACGACGGCGGCGCAGAAAACCCATGGTCGAATACATGGCGGTCTCCCAACGCATTGCAGTATGGGTCTGGCCGTCAGCTGCTCCAGTGAGCAAGGAAAAAAAGGAAGGGTAATGGGGAGAAAAATGAGGGAAGATCAGTGTTCGCACCTGTTGGGATCGTCGGCAGCACCACGCCGCGGACGGGTATATACCAACGCCGGCACGTACATACATTCGAAAGCCCGGCACATTCAGCTGAGAGGCGGCACATTGAGTGAATGTGCCGCGCGCGAACAGAAGGGCGGCACATTCTATTTCGGGAATGTGCCGGGCTTGGCACCGACTATTCTGGGAAAGGACACGTGTCCTTTGTTCGCCAGATCCCGCCTCTTTTCCTCCTCCCACTACCACCACTACTGGCCCAGCAAGCCCACCAGCGCTTCAAAAGCGCGTCAAAATGTCCACCGACGGCACCAGCAACTCGAAGCATACCGCCACCGAACAACTTTTCATTGACAGGCTCTCGGCGCGTCGATTGATTGACTTCCGTACCCATGTACGTCGTGCTGTGACGCGCTTTACCTACCTAAACTTCCGGATAGATGTATCCGCCAAGGTTTTCTCATGTCCAATGTGTCTCGCTTCCTCGAGTCCAGGACCTCGACCATGAATGTATTGATCTTCCCGTGCTGGAGGCCTTCCTGGAGAAAGTCGCTACCGGTGATTTGAACGCCTCGACGCGTACAGATCTCAGTGCAGCTGACAGGCGTCTTCTTGATACCCTTTCCGTCCGGGAGGCGACTGCTTTTCGGAATCATGTGCGTTCTTTTTCACCTTCGTCCATAAATCATTTTTGATGCATTCGAAAAATTCATACTCCCCACTTTATTGCATCTAATGCAGCGCGGTTCCTTGACCACATGTGGATCAATGTCACACTTCTCAGGAACTTTCTTCGCTCAACCCCGGCTCATATTTCATTGTCGACACCGTCTAATCTTGTTCACGTAAAAATCGAAACCAACCCTCCTTCGGTACCTCCCACCACCTTTTCGGTTAAACTTGAACCAGTATCTATTCCCCCTTCTCACGTGCCTATCAAGATGCATACTCTGAACGACGGCGGCCACGAGATCATCGAGCTCCTTTCAGATTCAGAGTCAGACGGCGCAGAATTCGATCTCGAAGTCACGGATATCCTGATGCACGGAGCCTCACGTTCTTCGAGCCCTATTCCTTAACGGCCTCTCAGCAAAATTGGTGTGTATGAATTGACTACGTACAGCTGGTTGCTCATTTAGTCGTTAGATTCGGAGGATGAGGCAGCCATCTCATCGGTTCCATTGCAACCACATTTTGGTGTGTAAATCTGCCTTGTATGATCAGTTAACTGTAGATTTTTACCAGTCCATACCTGTTAGACTGTAATGAATCATGTTCAATCTGCCTTAGTCTCTCTCTTTATAAAATTACATGCGTCTGAAGCCTTTAAACTCGGCTTTTGGGAGATCAGTCCCGAGGGTTTGGAGGTGTTGGGTCCAGACCTTTGGAAGCACTCAATAAATGGCGCTTCCTCGGGGCTTTTGGCCCCATGATCAACTTTAAGCGCGCGTGCGCCTATAAAAGTGTACACAGTGCCAAACTCCGCTTTGCCCGAGGTATCAGCGTTAAACTTTCCTCAAGCGCCAAACTGGTGCTAATGCCAATTATTAGTCCGCTTTGGAGTATTGGTAAATTAGAATTTTGCAATGATGAAGTAAAGTACGGGCCAAACTATTGAAAACCTGATGACATGCTTGAAATTTTCTGGACCCCAGTTTTACCCAGGTTTTCCCCTTAGTTTTTTTTGTCTGCACAGATCTACAAGCCAATTTAAAACTGAGTGAGCTGAACATATTTCTGGGTGGATATGGCCACATAAAGCGCTGAGGCCGTGCCTTGGCCAGAAGGTTTTCTCCGGCCAATTTGGACTAATTTTTGGAAGTGGCAACTAGGTGATGCGCACCGTAGTATAATTTCAAACTATTTCCATTACGCCATTTGGGCGTATCTAAGTAAAAGAGACACATTTTTTTCTGAGAAGACACCCACATGATATAGCAAAATTAAAAACGATTTTCATTACGTGTATCTACAAAATGACAGCATGGTGACCTATTGATACCACTGTACATCGCAAATTATGTCTCTCCGTTTGTCCGCTAATTTTATTATTTGTTTTCTTAAGCAAATGGTTATAAATCCAGGGTTTTTACTTTTTTGAATTTCTGTGATCAGGGGGAGGGGGACCGCAGAGCGGTCCCCCGAGCGCTTGTATATATATTTACGTTTACTTGCCCTTGGCACCTGGTAAATTGGCAGTGCAAGAGGGATCAATTCTAAATTGATGGCACGAATGTGCCGTGGTTGAACTGAAACGGCGGCCAACTGAATGTGCCGGCCATCCATTCAGGGGCGGCACATTTGAGGAATGTGCCGGCTGCAGCCCCGAATGTGCCGCCTGTCAGGTGAATGTGCCGGGCTTTCGAATGTATGTAAGTGCCGGACTTGGTCTATCCCGGCCGCGGATCCACTTATTCGCCGCGCCCACCCCTCACTTCGACTCATCAACAACGCGTACGCACGCACACCCGCCTCCGGGGGTACTCTTAACCCGGTACAGCCTGATCGTCTGCACGCACGCCGGCTGGAGTTGGCTGACGGCGGCATAGTGACATGGTCGTTGGGATGAAGGACTGTCGCAAAATTGATGGGTGATCCGGAATCAAGCCCCTATCCGTTCATTGTTCAGACGGTTTTACGTGGAAGTATCATCGATATATCATCTCCCGTAAGGTAAATCTATTCTGAAAAAATACCGGAGGGGTACAAACTAGAGGATCAGCCTAGTCTCTCATGAGTCATAGACAGATGCTACAACAATATCAGTGCTCGTGCCCCGCATGTTGTAGGAAATCGTAGCATTCTGAGCCTCGTCTTTTCTCCCAGGCCTTTATAACATTCTTCCATAATCTGTGGAGATGAGATCCAGGCGCAACGAGCTCAGGATATGGGCTTCAGCATCTCGGCAGATTATTTTTCGAGTAGTTTTACCTTACGGGAGGTCACCCAGGGTTAGATAACTTAGACTATTGAATAATGATTTCTTTCCATCAAGATTTCGACTACATACAGGAAATTGATTTTGTCGTACTAGCTTACCAGTTTTCGCATATGTTCTGCTAATATAGTATAATGGATCCGGCATACTATATAAGGTATTACAACGGACTCATCCATACCGAACTCTGTCAAAAATTCTCAGAATGCCGACGTCGTTGAGCTTACCACGAGCGCTTGGATTTCAACTCGCCTATGGGTATGTTTCATAATATGCCGCTGAAAAAAAAAAGGCGGAGATGGATATCCACTGCGTTGAGGCCTCCTGTAGTCAGAGGGTGTGACTACGGAGGTAGTCGCGTGGACATTGGGCTACATGCGACTACGTTGCTCTCCCCTTGGCCTACCTGCGACTACACCTGACTACCTGTGACTACGGACGTAGTCACAGGTTGGCTTCGACTAGTTGGCGTTATAGTGCTCTGATTTTATGTAAATAATTGTTGTTGAGTTATCAGAAGTCACGTTACTAATAATGTTGGGACTTCCACAAGTTTGGCGTTGGAGCAACGGTCCGCATCAAGATGTCATTCATCTAAATTAGGGACCGGGGTCGCGGACAAGGACTGCAGATGGCAAAGAGGTTTGAGCAGTGCATTGACGAAGAAATAATGCCAGGAAAGGTTGGATGAGCTGTGCCTACGCGGGGTAGGAAGAGGTCGGACCAAGTAGGCAGACGTAATCAAACGTAGGCACAGCCTGACTATGTGCAGTAGGCCAAGCTCTGTTAACGTAGTCAGACTCTGACTACGGAGGGTCTCAACGCAGTGATTGGGTTGTGGAGCGTTTTTGATCAGTGCTTCATGTTAGTGGTAAATTGCGAGTACCGAAAAGGCGCAAATTAAGTTACATAGGCAGTGAGAGAAGGCGAGCGTGCCAATGGGCGGGTGATTTCGGGCAGTGCGCCAAAAAGCGAATTCTGAACGCCAGTTTAAAGGGGGGTTCGGGCGGCATAGGACAGCAGAAAGGTTTCATAGGGACGTTAATAGTACAAACAGAGACAAAACATATCCGAGGAGAGGAGGGTACACTAAGGCCTGCGTCGTGGTCGGATTTCTGTACACCATTGCTAATTGCTACGACTCGGTATTATTCCATCGCAGTTACTCATCGTCTCATCATCCGGAGCCGAATGTTCTTCCGATTGCGTCGAGCTAGTAGTACCTGGGGCCGGCAACGCTATCAATTTTGGGCCAAGTTCCAGAGCCAAATATTTTTCCACAGGCGTCGGGCCAGTACGTGGTGCCGGCAATGCTCTCAATTCGGGCCAAGTTCCTGGAGCATGTTGGCGTCCAGTCTAAGATATGCGGCGAACCGTGCGGCTGCAGTGCCGTAACCCGACGCTGTTGGATTGTCAAATATATACCCCTCGCGGTTAGCGGCACGAATTTACCTGCATCGATCACCACGATAGCGATCAACACTTTGGGCATCGCCGCCTTTGGTGCTAGCCGCAAAAACTTGCCGCAGAGAGAAAGCGAACGGAGGAGGCCCGCAATGCCAAGCTCTGGGACCTTGGGCTGGCGTTCGCATTGAGCCCAAAGGAGTCAAAGTGGAGGTCGGTCTGACGTACCTGGACATTGCTATCGATCCAGTAATAGGCACCGACTAGAAAGCTGCAGACACCACCGACACCGAGCACGATTTGTCCGATGAAATCGCCCCGAGGACCCTTCAGAAAACCCTCAAGCCCATACCAGGTGCCAGTGAAAATGTGGAGAATAGCTGGAATGGAGATGGCGAACATTTCGCGCTTCAAAAAGGACATTATTGGGATCAGTGTTGCTTTCAGGGTTGGCGTTCGATGGTGCTCACCGGGCTGCCTCTGATCATTTTAGCAGGATCCATCAAAGTCCAGTTTAAGATGCCCAGAACCAAGCTGGAGCAGCTGGTAGCAAAGGACGTGGCGTTAACAGAGATTCATGCGCAGATGAGCAAGGCCTACTTGATTAACTTCATTGCAATTTGTCCAAAGCCAAACGCTCCACTTGCGATGTTGAGCGTCCTATGAGCGCCCGTAACCCCCAAAGTATCTATTGTTATGTCTCCTGGCGTGCTTAAAAGTGCCATAAGTGCGCGCCAGAGGAGCGGAGACCGCTTCTTTTTTTTTGCAGCGACGCCCCCGAAAGTGTTCATGCTGTCGGCGGTGAGTTCTCCTGTTTCTGCAGGACTGACACCGGTTATGATGTTATGCAATACCGTAAAGGGAATGGCCAGTGAATAACAGACGGCGTTCTCGATTCTGAATGCAACCAAATCAGCGCAACAAAGTTGGAAATGCCAGCGGTACGTACGTCAATTCGCGTCGAATATACGTTTGAAGATAGCTCCGAGCCCGGAAGGCCACAGTTCCGCTTTGAGGAGGTCCCCGATAGTGCTGAGGGCCTTCTTCGCAATGTTGGCGATCTGACTAACAAGGCCGTATACGTTTTTCAACAACTCGTTTATGACCGGTTTCACGGCATCTAGGAGGGCAGAGAACGTCACGTTATCCGCGTCGCGTCGCAGAACAAAAGTTCCGAGGAGTGTCATGAATTGGCTCGCGGCCGTCTTCAGTTCATCGGAGTATAATCCCGAGATGGCGCTTTCTAAACCACCATAAATCCCCTCTCGCGATAGGGTTTGAGAATTGAGTAGCATCGCTCGACTGATTACCGGCGTCGAGGAACTGGAGGTGCGAGGCCGTGAGAGCGTGAGTTGAACACGAACTTATTGCGGCTTACCTTTGAGTGCAGCCACATCACAGAGCACGGGAGACCATCAAACTCCTTCTGTAGAGTATTATCGGCTGTATCGTACTTGCCAACCTTCTCGTCGCCAATCTCCTTCTTCGCAGCGCCGACCGCGCCGTCCAAGGTGGTTTTGCACTTATCAAAGAAGTCATTCGTCGCTAGCGGCAGGACATTGTCGATCCAATCCTGCACAGTGATTTTGAGCATTCAGCGGCCATCGCTGAGCGAATATTACTGACCGTGGCCAGGTCTTCGAAACCTGACATATAATTCTTGAATATTTTTGCTGTTGCCTTGATATCATCCCAATCGAAGAGATAGCAGAGCCAACCGAAGAGTTTTTCGAATGCGCATCCGAGTGCCGTGAACAATGATTCGGCGACCTCAAACACCTGTCGAGCGAGGGACAAAATGCCGTTCCACACGTAGTTGAGCCCTTCTCCCACTTTTGACGAAAGACTGAGAATGATATCGACACCGCCCTGAACCGTATCGTTATCGTCCTGAACCGTAACAATACCGTCCTGAACCTTATCCACGTTGAAAGACTGTACAGTGTATATGCCTTTTTTGATGCCGAGAATAAGATCACTCCAAGAAATATTAAGTTTCTCGCTAGCGGGAGGGTCCGCGGCGTACGAATCGAGCATGGAGGAGGAAGCTGCTACATCGTGGATTCGGAATCGATCTGCTGTCGCACGACCTCCAGTGATATATCCGAGCGACGGTTCATCCGTGGATCTAAGCCGGGCAATATCGGACAAGACCAACATATCTCCGTCTGCAGAGGCGTCATGGGGCGGAATGCGCTCGGTGGCAGACAAAGGTGGACCAGGGCGGGACAACACCCCCATCAACGCGTGTAGTTCGGTGGCAAGCTTCGTGAGCTGAGCGTCAGTGGCGGTGATTATCGGGCCCGAGTCCGGGTTTGTCCGGTCCTTAGCAGCCTTCAAGTCCTGCATAGTGATTTCTGCGAACTTCTTCTGAAAGCGCTCCATCGGATGAATGTCAAGTATCTTTTTGGCGTCCATGCCTTTGGTCCACAATTCAAGTGTCGGGACCGCAAGGGAATTGGTGGGGATTGTGATGCAGATCTTTCCTTGGGCATTCGTGTAGGCTACAGTACGTGCCTCTTAACGGAACTGACCGCCACGGTGTATCCATTCACAACGATGGTGACAAGTTGAGTGCAGCTAAGTTCGTAAAGTACACCTTTAATGCAACATGAGTGAAATCTTTCGTGAAGACGCCCCGCGGCTCACCTGCAGCAGGCATGCGGTCCTCATCCTGAAAGGTGACTTCGATGTAGTACACCCTCTGCTTTTCGACCTGATCCAACACTGGTACCTTGATTATCTCCTTCTGCCAGGTAGTGGTATCCATGTCCTGCATCATTTTCACCCAGTTCCCGTCTTTCATCACGTTTACCTGCCACATTTGAAGAAATCCAAGAATTTTCCAAGCCACAGGCGGAAACCCGATGATACGGCTTATCAGCCAGGAAAAATATTCTTTCCTGGTACTATAATCTTTGGGCGGTTTGCGGCGGAAGCTCCAAGAACAGACAATTCCAAAAGTCTGCCAGTGAGACGATTGTCAAGTAGAGTGCGTTGAATGGTTCGAGGCATGTCCCGTCGTTCTTGTCACAAGACGGAAGAGATTTGGTCATCTCTACGGGCAAAAGCAATACGTGGCTCTTGACGTTGGTGACCGCAGTGGAAGAGGCTTGGGCCGGCACAGCCACGAATTACCTTTTCGAACTAAACGCGGTTGACCCAACGCTGTTGCGCAAACACGTGATCCGGAGATCGCCGGCGTCACCGTTGTTGTGCGCAACACCAAGTCTGTCGACCGCCATTTGCACAACTGAACGCGAGGCTTCTTTGTTACACAGCACAAAAATAGCGGGAGAGAATGAAAATGGTTATATTTGCTAGGTGGGGGGGAATAAAAAGCAATTTTTGAAGGACAAATGTGCCGGTTCAATATCCCGAGAAGATTTTGATATAAGTCAAAAGATGTAGATATCCGAGTCCATGCTGTCGGACTGCTTAGGAGTAAATCCCATGGTGTTCTGTGTGTATCTAACTGATTTTTTGTTACCTTCTTGGGCTCATGTCGTTGGACGAACTCATTCAGTCTGTGTAAAGGTCTGTGAATTTATGTGAGCCGGTAAGTTACTCTATTCTACTAGTATTCATTGAGTATTCGCTAACTCTGAGCGGTTGTACACCCCATCAAGTCTCAAGAGTTACTCACACTGCGTCGGTGTGTCGTACAAGTAATAGCTAACCCTTATTGCCACCCGAATCACCAAAAAAAAAAATCACAATCGGCACCAAATCATTATGTCCAATTGTCTTACATTCGTTAGAGTCTCAAAATCGGTGAAGTTAGACCTGGTGTTGCGCATAACAACGGTGACGCCGGCGATCTCCGGATCACGTGTTTGCGCAACAGCGTTGGGTCAACCGCGTTTAGTCCTTTTCGAGCCAACCCGATGTTGTTGTTACACCTAACGTCGATGAGCCCTCTAACCTGAACCTTGGGCGGTCTCTCCAACCTGAACATGACAAGCACCGTGTAGCATGATCTCTGGGAAACCATCGCAAGGGTCTCAGCTCGAATGACAAAGGCCTAGCCACGGAAGAATCGCGACAAGTATGAGGACTCTGGTGGATGAGGACTCTGGCGGACGCCGTTTGGGTAGGGTCATTGGCACTTTATCGGACGGAGCGGGTTCCTATCTGCTGCGGTGAAGACTAGAAGAACGACGAATACAAGAATATGTTGTCGATGACACGAGTAGAACAAGATATACTGTACCTCGGGGGAGACACCTGCTGCGATACGCTCCGTTTTTAAACGCGCGCGACGCCGGCAATGGAGAAATGAGCGCGAGGAGCGTCGAGTAGGAATGGTTGATGGTAAGTCGATCCCGTCCTCCAACTCTCGACTGCATATTGCCCTACTCTCCGTCATTTCTTCTCATTTTCATCGACGTGTGCTGAACTGCGCTGGCTGTCGTTCCCTTCGTTCCATCTAACCCATTCCCATCCATCTCCCTTCTCCGATTTTCGTTACTTGGGACCGAGATCTGACGTTCAGCCAGGAATTCACTGATTTACGCTATCGATACTTTGAAGCTCAAGACACGCGACGAGGCAGCGACACCCTCCCTAAACCACTGGTCTGTGCCCCTACGCACGCACCGCCGAGATCGCCATGTACCGTTCCTACACATCTCAATGTCGAGCGAAGCCAGCCCGAGCATAGACGTCGCTGACTGCCGACCGGCACAAAGTCAATCCTCGCAGGAGGCTGGCCAGTGGTGCAGCATCCACCGGTGGCCAAGCGGAGACGTCTGCTGAACACGTGCCGCTTCCTCTGCATTCTGTGCCCTCGACATCCATCAGGGGGAGACGTCCCTTATCCTCTTCCAACCTCTATTCTCGCCGTTGCGCCACTGGCTCGGACGCAGGCCCTCCGCCGTCGATCTACAACCGGGAATACCCTGCCAGCAACCAGGGACTCTTCATTTCCTCCTCCATCCTCCCTCGCGCTCGCGACCCGGCTCGGAAGCGCGGAAGCTGAGATGCACATCCCGCGCTCGAGCTGGTGCGATGCAGCTGGGGCCCTTCAACTCCTCTACTCCCTCCTCGCGCTCGCCACTCGGGAGGACGGAATTTTGGATGTACGTCTCGCTCTGCGCTAGTGTGACGTATGCCCTCGATCTGGTGCGATGCAGGAGATGTCCCCCTTCCTCCTCGCGCTCGCGACCCGGATTGGAAGCAGGGATTCCCGCCCCGCTCCGCGCTAGCTTGACGTACGACCGCGATCCGGTGCGATGCAGCGGAGTCGTCCGCCCTCCGCCTTCCTCCTCGCTCCTCAAGCACGCCGCCAGCTAACACAGACACGCGTAACGGAAATGCCCCTCCCGCTCTTGGTTCTCTACATTCACCGTCCTCCTCCGCCGTCGCCATTAACTTCGACGTCCTCGATCTGCCGCCAGCAAGCGGAGATGTCTCGTCCTTTCTCTCTCCTTCTCCATCCGCCCTCCTCCTTCCTCGAGCAGCGACAGCACGAGCTGCCACGACGAGATGCGGCCATGAGACAGAGAGACGACGGGATGCCGATGTGTCGTGAGCGGGAGAAGGCCGGGTAGACGAGAACGAGGACGAGGAGAAGATGTGTGTCACACGGGCCTCGACGCTGCGCAGAGACCTCGCAAGAATGGGCTGGTCTCGCGCGCGCATCGTATCAGTACAGTGACAGGGACGTGGTCCGGCGTCCGGCGTACGTTCCCGCACAGGCAGAAAGTGGGCGAAGAGGATGGATGGGCGGGGAGACTGGAGAGGAAGAGGGAAGGGAAGGTCGATGCCGATGTGATGTTGACACCCTCAATGTGCAAGCGGAAACGTCCCGCTTCCTCTCTCCTTCCTCTCGCGCTCGCCACTCGCCATTGGCTTGCGAGCGAGGAAGCTGGGATGCTAACCCGCTCGCCGCCAGTGTGACGTACGCCCTCGATCTACTGCTAGCAAATGGAGACCCTTCATTTCCTCTCCTCCTTCCTCCTTCCTCGCGTTCGCTACCGAGCGCGGACGCTGGATGTACGTCCTGCTCGGCGCCAGCGCGTCGACGCTCTCGATCTGCTGTCAGCAAGCGGGACGCCTCCCCTTCCTCCCTCCTTCCTCACTCCTCGCCCACGCCGCTGGCTCGGAAGCGCAGAAACTGGGATTCACGCTCGCTCGCCGCCAGCTCGGGCCGGCGCAAGCATCACTTCGCGCGGGGGAGGAAGGACTGCGACCAGCTACGATCTGCCGTAACATCGAGAGCTGCGGGGAGGGGTGGAGATGTACACCGCACCGTCCTGCAGCCTCGCCGACGCTGCGCGCTGGCGTGCGAGCCGGCAGCTGGGGTGATGCAGTCGCAGGAACAGGCGAGCTGTGTCCCACTTGGGGGCTGCGGAGAGAGCGGAGGAGCGCACACATCCAAGCGGGTCGCAAAGGGAGTGACGAGGGAGAGGGGACGCAGACGACCGGGCGCCCTGGACGGAGATTTGTTGGCGGGGAGCGATTCCGGGTCGGCGCAGCGCGCGTGTGTGTACACGATGGCGACGAGCGGACCATCGATGGTGGCGCGCCAAACGTTCTGGACGCAGGCGCTCGCAGAGGACGAATCGGGGTGTGGAAGGTAAGTCTTCGTCTTGTTGCTTCTTCCCAGCTTCGCCCTTCCCGCACACGTCCTCCATTCCTCGCTTCCTTTACATCTTCCGCGTCACACCTCACTTTCCGTCCTCTATCCCCGTCTCTAGGCTATACTGTATTATACCTGTCGCACTCCCTATCGCACCACCTCCCTTCGTCTATACTGATGCCCTCATCGTCGCTACTTTTCCATGCCCCATGCCCCATACTTTTACCCGCCGCCGACGTTATTCCTTGCGCCTTCCCCGTCCAATACGATATCGATTTCCTCCACGCCACTACCTCCCGCGGTCACCACGTCATCCTCCCCTGCGCTCATTCTCCATCGAACATCCTGATTTGTATGTGACAGGATGCGACCAAAAGTCATGTTTTGGCCCCGTCTCGCCCGACTTTCCGGCACAATTTTCCATAGAACATTCGACGAATTCTCTGACGAAGGAACCGGGTTTCCCAGTAGGATTATCCGTCTGGCATCGCCCACCGCATCGTTCGTCGTGGGCCCCGAGCAAAGGCTGCAATAATGGTTTTGCCTCTGTTACTTGGGAAATATTTAGCAGGCAACACGCATTAGGATTCATTCAACAATCAACGTAATTAATAAACTGGAGAGAAATTAGGCCACGTGGTGGGAAATACAGGGTATGACTTGATATGCACTGGTGGTGGCGGCGGTGACTGCGAGCAACAGGCTTGGAATTCCAACATACTGGACAGGAGGTTTAAATCTTCAGGCCGGCACAGCTGTAAAACTGCGCACACCTTTTTTCCTGCCGATATTAATTTACGGCGGCGCTCTATGAATTACCGGCGCACGACAGTTGTTGTGTTTATTTTGCGCCCTTCTCAAATGCTGTCAGAGCTTTCATCGTGGCGCTTATCTTCTCTTTCTCCTCCCACTACCATCCTGCACGACCCTTGCATTCAAAAAAGCAATGTCCGATAAAAAACGGGGATGGATATGTACACCAACGCCACCCGCAACTTGGTTGTCTTGCGTTTCCTTGAAGCCGGGAGTCCGCAATTCAACGATGTTCTAGCGCTCCTTGTGTCCAATATAACAGCGTCGGGGATCCACAACCCACCCATATTGGCCGTGATTAGCGTCAACTTTAGATAGAGAGGGTATAAATGCCGCAGGTGGGAAGGATGGAGGGGCAGCCTCAAATGGTACCTGAAAATTTTATCGATCTGGGTCAGAAAAGAGAGTTCACTTCATTTCATTCCACCTGTTCAACTTCTTCTTGGGTCAAGTATCAGTATCACCGCAAACCGAGAAATTTGCCCACAGCACGTCCGAGGCTGGACAGTATGGCGATGATTCCCAACGATGTCTAATTAGGATAATTGTGAGCTTGGTTGGAGGCTGATTTGTCGGGAGGTCAGAATGACATCTATTCAAGAGGTCAAACAAATGAACACCATTTGACACCACTTTGTCGTTTTCCCGTGCGCTTCTACCGAGATTTCAATGGTCACCCTGGGCTCGTTTTCTCCTCCGATGTCGCCAATGCATATTCTCCTGCCAATGTAGCAATGAACGGACTTCACGAAGAATTGCACAGTCAATTGCTGACACACATGGACAATGCAAGTTGATCTTTCTTCCCTCCCACAACAATGTCTTGTTGCCACTCACTCCCCCCCCGTTCCCCTTGTCGTGCTGGTGCTCCTTGAGTTCAATAATCAATATTTATATCTTCTCTGTGCTTCAATCTCATCCTCAATCACGGTGCTGCTAAATGTTGCTCTCTACCCGGCTTCAAGACAGCTCAAGACAAACTCAAGGTGCACCTCGAGAGACCTCAAGCCTTTTGTCTCCCAGTCTGGGTTTCTCGTGAATGCGCTCATCGTTCTGGGCTCTATTTTTCTGCGTCGCTCCCTTAATTGCCTCAAATTCCACTCTTTCCGCACACGGTGACGGAGCCAAGACGGACATTAGCCTCCACCATCTGTTGGGGCTTGAAGCAGGAATTTCTGAGCTCAACGATGAAGAGCAGGAAGAGGAGGGGAATGGCAATGTAGGGCCGCATGATGGACTGCAGTCTTGTCCTGGTCATTGGATATCAACCGAGTACGTCCATGCCACTCAAATACATGACAACTACTGACATTTCCAGAGTTATTTGGAGCTATTGGGTTATCTGGACTCCCGATCCCACCCCATGGGCACGCACCCCTCTCACCCTCAATGGCACGCCGTCAACTCCTGCGCGCTTACCGTGCCGGTGCCAGTGCGCGCATGCATGGGCGCTGGGAAGAGCCGCAGCCCTTGTCAGCAGTGGCGACACTCCTCCCAACCCAACCACCACCGGTCTCTCGAAGCCGACGATGCGGAGGCACAGGATTAGCCTATATTAAATATTCCAATTATAATAAATTCTGATATATCTGTTCCATCTCAATTGTGAGGTTTTGAGCTTTTACGGGACATCGATAAAATACACGGCCAATGTTTGTGCAACAATCCACAAGAGCCCACAATGACAATATTTTGATGGAGGTCCTCGGAGGTCCAAGGCTCACTCAGACCTCCCTCGGATTTGATTTTCACCCTCCATTTGACCTTGCAACGATCGCCTCCAATCATCCCATGTCGGATGGGCAGATCACATTAGTCAAAGGCCCAAATGACCTCGGTTTTCGTTTTCGGTGTACTTCAATTTATTCATCTCGGACTGGGTTCATTCTCATCAACGGAGTGAAGCACCGGCACTGGTTATCACATAAGTAGATTTGAATACATATCAGTATCTATAGTTCCCAGTCTTGTGTACCCAGTCACTCTGAGTTCTCGCGATTTTTAACCACCGCATGTGAGCGGCGAGATTTCACAATGATAAGAAACTGTTGCAACCGTGGAAAGGGTTTCTTGCATCGCCGGCTACCACCAGTTCAGATTGGTCCCGAGGAGAAGTGGGATGTCCAAGTCTGGCATATGATCGCCTCCCTCTTGCAGCGCATGCTGCAGAAATTCTTGTGGGGACGCAAACTCCATGCGATGAACACGGAGGTGGCCGTCGGTAAAATAGTAATAGCGCCCCCTGCGGTGAAGACGAAGAACAGACCGCCTGTGCTGACCATGTATGCCAAAGGCTCGATGGTGCCAGGCACATCGAAGACGCATTGAAATTGGTCGATTTTTAGCTTTCCGTCGATAGTGGCTGTCCAGAGGCGGAGGTTGTCCCAGTCCTCCCAGTCGGTGGACCAGCCCGGGGGGAGGGTTGGATCGGTGTACCAGCCTCCGTGAATCCAAGTTTGCGGAGGAGGGTAGACATCCTCGACCGCCGACGGCGACAGCAGAGCAGATCCTGGCCTGGGTTGCAAAGAGGACATCATGACAACATCATGATCAGAATCAAATAAAAGATTAGAAAGGAAGTCAGGAGGCGTACAACGTCCGTCGACGATTCGAAAAAATACGGGAAATCCGACGGCGAGTGGCTGGCATCTTTTGTTGCCTAACAAATTCCGCTCGCCATTTAAAGTGAGCAGAAGGCTGTGCGATGCCGGCATGCGCCGATCGAGGGCTGTGCGTGATCGCTGCGATCACGGAGTTTCAAAACGCACTGTTTGTTCAACTGTTGTTCCGGTGGACATGACATATACAACTTGAGCGGAACTCCGCCTACAACAAGGATGGTTTCAATTTTCCTGTCGAATATTTACCCGCTGGAGCCCTGGGGTCTTCACTACCAATGATCTGGGACTTCCGCCAAAAGTCTCAGACTCTCCGCGTTCCGCGAGGCGGATGGTCTCGAACTATCCGCGCGGAACACCAGAGGTCTCAGACCGCGGACAGGGTGAGCAATCTCCTCCTTCCAACTCCCCCACTTACTCGTGCAATGCCGAGCAAGTCCACCGTGCAGTCGGAGAGAGCTCGTACAAAACCCAATCGCGTATGTGTCATTCTAAGGCTCCAACCATTTAGTTTTCGTTTGTGGACCGAGGCAAAATAAACGGAAACGGTATATAAACGGTTTAAAACCGTTTTGAACAGTTTATAAATGGTATTTTTCAGAGCAGGTTTCTCGCACCTGTGTGGAAGGGACAAATCACGTAACTTAACCGTTCTGAACATGCATGCGGCAAATTTATCAGTATAGGATGACCCCGAAGTGTACCAAGATGTTCGTGAAGGCGGGATAAAGGCGGAATACAGGCACATCGTTTGCCGAGAAGGCTGAGCACCATCAAATGTGTACTGATTTAGAAGGTCCTGCATGTTGGTGGGCGGCTCTGTGCTCCGAGATTATGCGTGGGTTTCGAGCACACATATTGACCAGGCTGGCACAAATTTCTGCATCAGAAAACAACCTACCAGACGTGGTAAGTGATTGATTCTTGACAACCATTCAAACCGTTTACAAACCGTTTGTAAACTGTTTACTACCTCGGGCAAACTAAACGGAAATAAAAACGGCTAAAACCGTTTGAAAACGTTTACAAATGGAAATGGTTGGAGCCTTATGTCATTCTGAGTGTCCTTTCATGAATATCCAACCGCTCATAGACCGCGGGACCAACAGAAGGTCTATGCTGTCGACTCCTCGCTATCATGGCCACCGCCGATTGGGATTATGAGACATTTTCCGATACGCAGAGAACTGCGGTCCAGCCAGAGGTTCGTTTGTCGTACAGCTGTTCCGCATTGTCTCACTGGGGACGATACTCAGATCACAGCTGCGCTGCTCGCGTTCGCCAAAAATTCTGTGAAGGGGACAGGGGTAGCCCAGGCGTTAGCAGCGTCACTGTAAGTTGCCTCCGCACTCATGGACACGCTCGCTCATGAGAACATCGCAAAGCGCTGGGCGGCCGCCTCTCGAGTCAGCACGAATCCGATTGTCTCTTTTCGAAGGTTGCCCGAGCATCGCAATACGCGACCACAATACTGCCATCGGTAAGTAGGAGGCCCCGCCAAGACATATCTCACTCACTCGGATTCCCTAGGCATACTCGCTGCCAAGGCGAAGCACGCATACTTTGGCCAGAACCCGCTGAAACGCGAGAGCACCTCCACGAACGGGTCTGCTCCGCCGCCGTTGCGTACGCGGGGATCACCCACATCCTGTCCGCGCTCGGTTCAAGCCCCTCCCAGTGATGATAAGCGTCGCCTTCACTGGAGAGGCGACACCTTACCTGGCTTTTGGGAGCACGATTACAGAGATGGCAGGGTCCGCTGAGAAGGAGCGGCTAAGGCGCCTTCGAGAGCTCGAAATTCGGCAGGCGCACTCAGACGTCGTTTTCCAGCGCGAACCGCTGTCGACGAACGGCGGCCGGGACGGGCAGAGGCTCGGGCATTGCGCCGAACCCACGGCTTTACTCCAGTACGTCATTTCAATACAAATTGAAGAAACTCGAACTTTCGCCCTCGAATGCTTCTGGAACGTGACGAAAAGACTATGTCACGTCATGACACGCGCCCTTAAATAACGAGCCTTTGAAGAGATGATATCGACGAAAGCACATAACCATGACTGCCCGCTTTTTGCAGCAGTGGCCGTATTCTTACTATCTGGTTCGAATATTGCCTCGTTGCTTCGCGCAAGCTCATCGCCTCGTCTCCCAAGGTACCGTGCTCGGCCTAGCAGCCCATTTCGCGAATATATTTCTGCCCCATTTACATCGTACGTTTTATGGCACGTCTTACTACGTCTTGTCGATGAATTCAAGAAATTCAGACAGCTGACTTCACCATCTTCGCTGTTGATATCGTCTCTCACGATCTTCACATTCCTGCTCTTGTATGTCTTATCTGTCTCAGCCAGCCTTCACCTCGCCCTCTTCATTTGAATGTGTTCAGAATACAATTTGCGCAGCCTCGCACTGAAGCCATTTCTCTTTTCATTTTGTGGGCTCTTTGGTTGGGTAAGTTCTTTTGTTATCTACTCTGAAACCAAGTTGCTGCCTTCCTTTGAGCAATGGGAGCGTGGGCAACGTAAGCCGGACTCTCCATGTCATTGTTTCGCTGGTTGACATTGTATTAGCGACGTTATCGGGAATGTACAATGTGATGCTTTCACCACGGACCGACCATAAACGGGAACAGTACGCATTTATACTCGCTAAATTCACACTAGTAAATCCAACTACGCCAGTACGCCAGAAAGACTATTGTCGGCAAATGAAGATCATCCAGGCATTTTCATGGATTCTTTTCGTTTTTTTCACTTTGGCGTTCTACATTCTTCTCAAACTTGTTAACCAAGCGCAGAGATATGGACGGCGTGACGCTTGGTATCAACCCATCCAAGGTACATATATGTACTTAAATGTTCCATTTATCGAGGCTGTGGCAGAATTGGGCTGGTTCTACGAACTCCCTGAGTATTCCAGGCACCAACACGGAACGGGTCAATCCATGTCTCCGGTCCAATATCCAAGACAGCCGGGATACGTTCAGGGACAACAGCCCGTCGTGTATCAAATCCTGCCACAACCGAGCGGTGCCCCTTGTGAGTTTCTTTCGTCTTCCACAAATTTCTAGCGATCTAAATTCTACGCCACTCACTTAAGTGCCTATCGTGGTATAAAGAGCTCGGAGATTGATAAAAAAAATGTCTCTTGTCTTGATGTTCGCACTCTGTTACACAGAAAGATGCAGATAGCGTTGTCCCGGATCAGGACGCAAGCGCAAGCCCGACCCGAAGTCGGGTTTAGTAGGGCTTAGAATTTTATCCGACCTGGGCTTGAGCCTGCTTGAGCCCGGGTCGGCATACTTATGTACCGCATCCAACTGAGTCGGATGAGAAAATTCCACTTCAATTTCATGTTATGGATGTGTGTGTTTGATTTTAGGTCTGCAACCACCGTATAAGTGTTTCAGCTCAATTATTCGAGGTTGCACCAAGACACGGGGCGTGTTGCGTCTTTCTTGGAGGAATACAAGAATTTCCCCAGGCCGATCCGGCTGAGCAGTGGGAAATATTGTCCATGCCAGGGCTATCGCGGGCACTAGGGTCTTGGGCCGTCTGGGTTCAAGGGAAGCACCAAGCATCGAAGAATAGGCAATTCCAAAGGGCTGAGCAACTAACTGAGACTGGCTCGAGAGGCTCGAGCAGTACATCATCGGGAGTGCGTTGAATAGTCCGAGAGAGGTCCCGTTGCTTTTTTTTCATAAAAAGGGAAAATGGTACAGTCGAGTTCCTCATATGGAATATCGCCAGGAAGGGCCCAGAGGGTATTCCATATGGCGGATATTCCATAGAGCAGAAATTGAATAAAAAAATGTTTTTTCCAATAAAACATTCTGGATGAGTATCTACTTGAAAAATAACCTTATTTCAGTTTGAGCTTTCACATCCCACTTCCTGCATCATGGCTGCTCGAAATTTGTGCAGATAACCTCCCAATGGCTGAGTTTGCACAATTTTCTGCGGAAGAAGATGGTCATGGTAGGAGAGGGAAATGAGGGATTGATTATTTCCACACAATGAAGGTACATAATGCGCAAAGTCTCAATGCCACCGTGACCAAGAAGTCTGAACGTTACCAAAAATGGTTGCTTGGCCGCCCACTTACCATTTTTAGCCTCCTTACAGTGGAATAATGCCCCCTCCAGTCGATTCCGTATTCCAGATGACGGAAAATGGAATATTGCCCTATCCCGAAGTGGGACAGGCCCAAAGGCAATTCCATACGAGGGGTATTCCACATGGGGTGATTCCATATGAGGAACTTGACTGTACTGCGCCGATTGTAGCTCCTGGTATGCTTCCCCATCTCAGATGAACATCCACTGAATATGAAACGGATTTTCGTACGATCCCGCTGGGAGACATCAATCTCCGAGATGAGATAGAATCGGATAGAAGATCACGCACCGTCACCCGTGTACGCGATTGTGGATCCGTTCGTCGTGTATATTCTGCCAAAGTCGTCGGCCTAGAGGGAAATATGACGGTGGCCATGTACCACAGCGATGGCGCAGAGAAGGTCTGTCTCAACACTCTGCTTCCCGGATATATATCTGGATTAATTTGTGCAGGAATGGCGGGAGGATATTTTGCAGTACTCGTGGCTCCGGTGAGCGAGGATCGGCGTTGTTGCTCAATGAAGAAGGACACAATCGACTGGGGGAGGAGGAGAATATCAGTACCGCAGCGGTCTTATTGACGAACAACTCGTCCGGTTTTCACGACGACCTGCCGGTTTCAAACAGCTTCAAATTCCTCATGAACGTGCAGCTAGGACTCATACTATTCCCTTCCCTCTTCTGGCTGTGCAAATATGGGTGGAAGAGGGTACAAGCCGCACTGTGAAAATTTGAGATGATGTACCAGATGGGTTAGACATGAAATACCACCACCGTCGCGGCGGCAATTTGAAGTCGACTATAAATCGATTCTTCCATATTTTGAATTCAACAGTCGCGCTGTTCAGGACAAGCTGGACCCTGTGCACAAACAATGGTGATAAATCCACGCACTGCGATGGTGGCCCATCCAGATTCCCACATCGCATCTCCGAGGCAAAATGCGATTTGTAATATTCCACCGGCAATATCCACACATGGTACAAACAAGTCACCTGTTCAATCCAAGGTTCGCCGCGGATGTGCAAGACACGCCGCCGCCGCGCTCCGGTACAGGTGATAGAAGACGGTCATAGACTGTTAATGCCTTCTCCCGGGCCGAACGTTGACCGCCTCAAGAAAAGGACCGTATAGTCTTAGTCCAGCGAGACATTCCGCCGGTTCACTCCCCCGGGCCCAACACTGAGGATACAGAGTAAAAAAAGTTGCATTTAATCATTTCAAGGGCATGCTTGGCAAAGCGATCATGGTCAAGATACAGTCTAAGTCCTCAAAACGCATACCTGTTGGTGGACGCTTAAAGGTATGGATTATTAGGTGATATGGGTTGTGAAAAAGGTCAAATTTTTCGGGCAAATATGAGG
This sequence comes from Mycena leptocephala, assembly GCA_029378395.1. NCBI lineage: Eukaryota > Fungi > Basidiomycota > Agaricomycetes > Agaricales > Mycenaceae > Mycena > Mycena leptocephala. The sequence goes on from JARJLF010002257.1 coordinate 40,777, forward strand.
TCTATAGTGATGTATGCGCTACCTACTGCTTCTCCGTGGCAATTCTATGGAAGTAATCATTTATGTCTCCCGCATGATTTTCATGTCCAGACGCGTCAGACATCCAAATCTGGCTAGAATGGCCTCGAGCTGACGGGCAAAAGCATCGTCGCGGAAATATTTGAGATCAAATGATTTGGAATGGTGTCCGAATTACGGATACGACTCCGAATATTCGGAATGGCCATATCCGTTATTTACACTGTGACTTTTTATGGGGTTACAGAATGTTATGGGATTTTACTACGAACACGGTGTGTGGACAGCCAAAATGTATGGGTTACAAGGACTATAGGTTTTGAGGACTTGGACTGTAATTACGCATGCGGGTATTGCCAGGGACAGCAGAGGGAAGCCGGTATTGGTATTGGTATCGATGCTTGCCCGCCGCCCACCGCCCTGCCTACGAGAACCTCAGAATTAGCGCCGTAATTTTCCGGAGGGAAATTAGAATTGACAGTGCTCACTATGAATGAGCCTGGAGTTCGAGAACAAACCCATTCCAGTCCGGAATTCGAGGACAAGCGAGATGAATTGGGTGGGGGCTTATTTGAGGGTGACCCAGAGTGCTGGCGGAAAATTCCTAGCAGCGAGCAGCGGCTTTGAGAGATCATTGGGGCCCGAAAGAAAGTAGGAATTTCAACTAAATTCGAAGACGACTCGGAGACGAGGTGCAAACAAATGGGATTCCTTTAGGCTTTTATCCGTCGAGCATTCTGGAGGGTTACGTGGCCCGGCGCGATAGCAGTCATATTAAGATGTACCATAGGCAGCAATGATTATCCGTCGAGCATTCTGGAGGGGTGCTACGTGGCCCGGCGCGATAGCAGTCATATTAGGATGTGCAATAGGCAGCAACGACTGCATCCTGTCGAGATGCGAACCGCATGTTTGTCAGCTTGGAGTTCTTCAGTGAAATATTTATCCAGTCCGAAAGCGGCTTGGCATGAGGTTCTGCGACCAGCAGAATAGTTTAAATCGTCGTTGCCAGTGCGCGGTCGCTTGGATGTTCCAGCCTGTGTCAACTCTGCGTAGTCCGTTGACTGTTGAGCGCATGGAGATCCCAGGAGAACCGAAAAGACGAACTCGTAGATGAAATCAAGTCGATGAGTCGTCCGTCCCGTAGTCCTTGGTGTTGACAATGCCTACACGACTTGAAGTCAGGCACGGCATCGCGCATTCGAGGAAGAGAGAAGAGGACGTTGCACAATTTTAAGAGGCGTAATTCCTGAGTCGGGTGCATTTCCTGACAGTGGCTATCCGAGTCGATGGATGACACAAGAGTCGTTGGTAGGACAATAACCACGAAGGAACTTTTACCGTTACCGTACTTCGACACCAACGTTAGCGTACTCGACAGAGAGAAGTCCTGGAAAGATGTCTTTCTTGAAAGAATCCAAGAATTGCCTTGCCACTGGTAAAAGAGGGCAATCCAGCTGAGCAGCCAGAAAAAAACTTCCACAGTGCCAGCCAATCTAGTCTTGGGGGACCGAGGCAGTTTGTGTTCAATGGAAGCGGGCAAGCGGACTCCGGAGAAGAAAGGAATGGTCAAGTCTCAAGGTTCCGAAAGTCTGAGCAATTGAGATAGAGTTCGAGGCAAGTCCCGGTGTTTTTATCATAAGACGAAAGACAGTTGTTCTTTTGTACATGCAAAGGCAATACTACGTGGCTGCAGATGCGTCTTGAGATGCGCAGATGGGAGCAGAGCTTGGAGCAAGCCAGCACAGCTTTGGCACAGCCACGAATTCCCTTTCCGAGCCAATGGAATCCACCCCAGGCACTGAGGTGCCACACGTACGTAAGGCCTGTTAGGTAGGTTAATGTGGTAGAGCTAAACCTACCTAAGAGGGGTACGCCTCCGTGAAGGGTCGTGCTTCTTTTACTCAACGATCAAATCATTCCAAAATTGGATGGAAATCTCGTAACTGCTGTCGTTTCTTTTTCCTCCACCGAAATGCCAGCTGGCCATAAGCGCTCCGTGCGCGCTAACCAGCACGCTGCAAAGAGCGGGCCCGGTACACACTTCAAGAGCCCTCTGAAGGGACACGACAAGCGCAAGCAACAGGTCGTCCAGGGGATAGGTCGTGAGCAGAAACTTACCGCTGCACGCGAGCGGCTCGACGCTCTCTTGCGTCGTGAGCCGATCTCCAACGCTCTAGGCACGGCCCCTATTGCCCCTATTGCCCCCGATGATGCAGTCTTTGGCTCAGACGCGAATATGGGAGATTGGACTGACATGGATGAACCTCCGTTTCCACCTTCGGTACCTTCGCCCCCTCCGAAACCCTCTGAAAGCGTTGCCCAGCGGCTTAATGACGCGTGGAATCGACTCCTCCCTCAACTGGAAACCCCCTGGCTGCAATATTACGAGCATACACACGGCAAGCCGCGCAATATCATTCCTGCCGTTATACAGCATGAATGTACGGCATCCTGCGAGACCACGGTTTCAAAGGTTAAATGCCTTTATCCCACTCGTGTGTAACCCCATTCTCAATACCTCCAACATACTGACTGGTCTTTAGACATTGAGTACGTTACTGCCAGCACCTGCGGCTGCAAGCCAGTCGCAGTTCTTCTTGTGGAGCACGGCGTCTTCCCCGCGTCACCTACCAAAACGAAGACTGGTCTTGCTATTGATCTCCTCGACTTATATCGCGCCCTCTTTGAGCAGTCCTGCGATGCGATCGGCGCTCGCGGCTGCCCTTCATACCTTATACGAGTGGTGGGGTTTCAGGGTTCTATCAGAGCAGGTATGTGTTTGAGCTACTCATGCTTACATTCTTATTCATTTTGTCTACAGAAGGCATCCGAGGATGAACAGGTCTCTGATCCCTACCGTCGCTTGCTCATCCAGGCCGTTCAGTGGGCAACGAACCTTCGGGATCGCGTCGAGAGGCAGGTAGCCGCCATGCTCGGACGGGCAGAGTCATTGCCGTCCCCAGCACCGGAGGCAACGACAGAAGCAACAACGAGTCTATGGATCCGACCTCCGCGACGGCCCTTTGCCTCCGCCGCCTCCCCAGCACCGGATGCATTGACAGAAGTAACGACGGAGGCTGTGAATCCGACCTCTGCGACGGCCTTCGTGGATCCCGTGATGGCCTTCGTCACCTCGCCGCCTCTGCTGCCACTGAAGATGTGGAGCCTGGACCTCCCCCCGATCGTGATATGCCCCCTCCTGCCGATGCTCCGAGACCATCACCGCAGCAACAGCCTCCTCCCAACGCTCCAGGGCCTTCGCCCGCCAGTGGCCTTTGCCTCAGCAGCCCCCTTCCAATGCTCCAGGACCTTCGCCCGCCAGTGGACCTTCGCCTCGGCTGAAACCTGGGCACGCTGACCGAATCTTACGTGAACGGTGCCCAGCGTGCTTCAACCTAAATGAATGGGGGGGCCTTTGGTGAATGAGTACGCCGTCTTTTAGTTCTTGAAGCCCCGTACTCATTGCTGCTCAGGGGGGGGATGTACAATTTGGTGCTGATGGGTGTTTCAGCTACCGCCACTTGCGGAAGGCGGGTGATGGCCCCATTTCATATGACCCCAGCTTTTTCATCCCCAAGCACAAGGTGGATGCAGTTGGCAAGAGGCTCGAGGCAGCGAAGAAGCGTCCTGCTGCCAAGGTCAAGCCCGCTATGCTGCAGGAGGTGATTGATGCCTGCCAAGAGTCGTGGGATGCAGCGAATGAGAAGAAGCGGAAGGCCGACCCAAGCGCCACGATGCCAGCGGCATTTTTGTCATGACGTGCCGCCATGGGCAGGTTATTTTCCTCTGCAATATAGATACTCCAGGCGAGCAGCAGCGGTACATCATTGCAATGCTGGAGGAGGTTGCTGGCCTCCTACCCCGCATGCGACGATGCTACAAGCCTACGATGTGGGCTGTGTAACGGATCACAGCCTTAATCTGGTGCGTTCCTTACCTTTTTGTTGCCTTTTTGCCTTCGTTGCCTTTGTTGCCTTTGTTGCTTTCGTTTGCCTTCGTCTGACTAATTGCCACAGCACCCAATCTTCTTGCTGCTCTCCGTGAGCGGATCTCATTTGTGATAAATGGAATGCATGCATACGGGCATCATTGGGCTTTGCCAGTTGGTTGTATAGCCCGAGATTCCATCCAGGGATAGGCCTCGCAGATCATGAAGGTCGAACGGTTTCTGGTCGCGTATACGCAAGCTCATACTCTCACA
>JARJLF010002258.1:0-44985 GCA_029378395.1 Mycena leptocephala
TCCATTCACTCCTGGTCCCCCTGGACCCTCAGTCCTCCGTGTGCACTCATACAACAGCAATGGCTCCTTCTTCTCGAACACCACTCCTTCGACCTTTGGCAGGCAAACCTCCTTCGGAAGGATTTCATTTACCTCTATTGATACCCCCAAACTGGGGTCCCTCTCTCGGGTACTCGGAAAGTAACAGTTACAAGGTCTATTTTGTCGAGAACTTTGCAAACACCATCAAGTTGGTAGCTGTGTGGCTTAAATGTGGGAGGCTTCCAGGAGGATTTTTCGGACCAAATTACAGCTGTTTGCATAATTGATGACAGTAACCAAAAAATAAAACAAAACAAACTTTTGATAAGACTGCATTGTAGCGCTGTTTTGAGCTCTACGGTGAATTTTGAACCTTCTTTATGCTACAGTACGTGTTATTATCCACTTATCAGTCATCTAGCGCACCTAAGCTGTCAAAAACCGGCGCAAGTCCCATAGGGCATAGAGAGCCGGAAATTGCCGAATATCGCCGAGAGAAAGATTCGTTTCCTACGGAAATAAGCAGGATTATGAGTCTCGCAATGGCAATGGTCCGGCATCAGCAGCGGCAGCGGCAAGCCGACACTTTTTGGCAGGGAGAAAAGGCGATTACGCAAAAGCTGCTGACGAAAATGTAATCTACTGCAAGTGGCACAAGTTAAGTTAGGGCTCCCTAAGAACCGGTACCTTATGGCAGTGGGAATTAACAGGTTTGTGTCGGACCTGTTCAAACGGCAAGTTGAACCGTGTTCAAACCCGATGTGGCAGAAATCGCGCAGATGCAACGTTTAATCAGAACAAATTTCAAACCCTGTTTTACATTCAAATGTTGATTTTGTCATGACGATGTTCGGCGGCGGAGTGCGGGTCTCTACACTGCCGCCGTCCAGATTATTCTGCAAAATTTTATATTGCGCGTGCTGGCGGATTGCGGGTCTTCACGCCGCCGCAGTGCAGGACATTGAGCGAAATTGGTTGAGAAATCGTTCCAACCATGTACACACGATGATTCATGCTCGCGGACATCCAATACCACAATATGAACCCCTTCACGCCGCCGAGACAAATATGTTTTTAGTTATGAACAGTATATCTTCCCATACCCGCGACTCCCGAGTTAGACATATTCACCTGGTGAATCCACTGTAGAGTGGAGTAACACGATGTATCTAATTTTTGCTCATCCAGGAGGCTGGCAACCATGCTTCGAACGTCACGAACGGCATACTCCTCCTGTAGCTGACAGTAGACAGCTTCAATGCGGGTCATCAAATCTGTCTCCGAGTTCTCGAGTATCACCGCGGCGAGCAGAGTTTGGGCCAAAATCGCGATACATCCAGAGTCGCGCGTTTTCACTGCAACGTCTCGCACACGGCGGAAGGAGACATTCAGATATGTGTCTGTGATGCGGAACCGCAGAACTTTCTAAGGAGATATGATCAACATTAAGCGGTGGAGAAGGGCGGGATGCACTTGCATCAGTGTTGGGCGCGATATGGTACAAAACGTCTGGGTCGGAGTCAATGAGCGCTAGCTGACATCGAAGCGCTGCTGGGCGCTTAAAGTCGGCTTTTGAGGTAAGTAACGGTCTGTGGGGATAATCCCAGAAATCTTCCAATGCACCAAATCTCTCCCGGGGGTTCCAATCTGCATATTGGCATGCTCTGACGGTTCAGTCTGGATAGTAGGGAACAATTTCAGCGAAATACACATACAGAGAACAAAAGTGTCGCAGTGTCCCAAATTTCGCTTCAAATGGACTATCAGACCGGTTCTTCTGTTCTCTGCCACACCCAGAGCAAATTATATATCGGTCAGAGATGATCGCAACTGTTTCAGTATTAATGTTCTAGCTTAGACGCGAAGAGAGGGGCACGCTTACCATGCTTCTGTTTCCTGACATTCTTGGGGAACGTCGAGACAATACCATCGAATAGATATTCTTCTGATGAATCTGTTAAGTGATGGGGGTCAAACAGCGGCTACGGAAAACAACAGTACCTGAACCCTTGACCCTCTTGTGTAAGAATTGGACGTGGCTGGCCACTTGTTTCCTTGTCCGAACGATGCCTCGACTTCCGAGGTAGTGGACGAGGAACTGGTTTTGTCGACTAGGTCCACAGTAGTGAGTATGGGTATCCTGATATGCATGAAGCCCTGTGGAAACTTTGTAAGCGCTAGTACGGGGTGGGAGAAGCTGCGGACCACGGAGAAAGACAATTTCGATATGTTGCGGCCATACTGGACCGCTGCCGTCCTTCAGGGGCTTGCGATACCTTCGCCCTGGAGTCGCGGTCTTGCGCTGCTGTGGATGCATCGTCTGGGGAGCAGGGGGCCGATGGAGAATCCAACACGACTTTATACATTTTCGACTTTTATACATTTTCGGGAACGATTGCCCGGGCCTCGACACCGGTTCCCGAAAACGGCCGCCTAGCAAGTTGGCGTGTTAAAAATGGGTCGATGTAGACAATGATTGTTTAGCTTTAACAGAGAGCCTTATGACAGTGTTCAGGTGCACCGTCACGCACGGACGAGTCTGGATCTGCTGGTATGGGCGTTACGATGCCCCATCATCGAACGGACGAATTCACAACACTCACCTATGCGCGCGCACGCAGTCTGGCTCAAGAATCGGTCCATTGAGCTTCAAACCATCTGTTTGGTGTTGAAATAGAGCACCATAGCCTGATCTCTTCCCATTAATCACGGCTATGCGCACGCAGTCCGCCTCAAAATCGGTCCATTGAGAGTTTCAAGTCATCTGTTGGGTTTTGGAATTTAGCACCCTTATGCTCACAAATACTCCCCAGCCCGGCCGGTGAGATATGGGGCTAAATTTCCTTTGGAGTCTCCCCCAGTCAGAGTAAATCGACGTGCCAGGTGTGCACAACATTGCAAGTTTCATTTTGGTTGCATCTGCGACAGTCTACCACAGTCAATATCACTCCAACCTCAATTGTGTTAATGTATTTTGGCCGTTTTGGGCAGGTATAACGGAGCACTTGTCGTATTTAAGGTTTGAGTGCCGGTCCTTAAATTTGAGTCTCCTCGACCTCGAAACACCCCGCCTGTCACCTGGCATCTCATGCTGCATGAGAGCATGCTATCGTGCTTAGTATCAGAAAATGGGCCTCCACACAAAATTGCATCGTACCGTAGTATTACGTTCAATTCGTCAGTCACGCATCACGCTCATTTTTTCTGAGGGTGGTAATAATTTTTTCTCGAATTATCGGATTTTCTTTGATTTTTAAAAGTATAAAAAAACCGGTGGCGGTGTCGAATTGAACATAATACTACAGTACCGGTGCTACAGCAGCTAATTTCACAATTCCTTTTGTCTAGGGTACATTCTGGGTGCATTCATGTCGCAAAAATTTGGTTTCATCGCTGACTTCCAAGTTGTCAAACGCCACGTTGTTTCGCTTCACGGTTAAAGACTGTACCTATTCCTTTACCTCAAAAGAAATCTGGGCACTACCTCAAAAAGAAACCACCAGCAGAGGACACTTTGCCAATATAATGGCGAGTGCCTTTGTGAAAATCTTGTAGTCTGTGTTTAGCAGTGTGATAGGACAATTTATCAAGTCCGAACTCATGCTTGGCGCGTCCACCCAAAATGGCAACCAAATATCCCACCTTTTGACAGGGCTCACGGTTTCTGCTCTGACTCCCGGGTGTCGGCTACTAGTAATGAAGGGGTGAGGTAGGACTGGTTCGTGTCAAGACGACATCAGTGTCGCAGAGACATTTCCTCATGACTGAGACACGTCCTGGGCGCGAAACTGCCTCTTCAGATCTCCTGTTGCTGCCCTCCTCGTCGAGTCTGTGGCTTTAAAGCTCTTCATTATAAAGGGAGGTGCTGCTGTGAGGACCTGGTCTGAATCAATAGCAACGGCAATTCCCGGCACAGAATCGGAGGACGTGTCCAGCTGCCGTCAAAAACGTGACTTGATATGGAGAGCGGCTTTCTCGAGCTGGATTTGGAGGTGATAGTCAGCGCGATTCTGAGCAAAACTGTCTCTTCAGATTTCCCATTGCCGCCCTCGTCATTGAGCCCGCGGCTTTGAAGCTCTTCATTCCCCGTGTTATTTGGCATTCTTTGACACAGTGCGGAAACATCCCAATTACGCAGGACCTTGGATGATTAGGGGCCCAGCAATCACACTGTGAGATTATTTCGCTGAGCGGGCCTTCTTTGTGCTTGAGATCTGTTGTCCTGGATTTCGATTTCTTCACATGGTTTCACATGCTTTTGCAGGCACTGGCGTACAAAACTAATCATATTTCAATCTAAGGCATATTGCCGCGTCGCGGCGGCAAGCCTGTTGGTAGCGTAGATTCGTTACCAGTCTGCGCTACAGCAATTCTTTAGTGCAAGCACTATCCGTAGGCAGACTGGTACAACTCGGAGCAAACAAAAGCGCTGAGTCCGGAGTTTGAAATTTAGGTGGTGCCGATTGATGCCGTGCACCACTCAATATCTATCAAACTTCGTATAGATTCTTGTGTAAGTACTCTCTTCCGCGGAGTGTGTGCTGGCTCAATCCAATGCCGCTGTTCTGACATGGTCTGTGCTTATTGTACGGATCCTTTGGACGATGACCCAGTTTGGTAAATATTAATGGAGCAGTAAAAATGGGCAAAAGATGTTTGAGGCAAAAGAGAAGCGAAGCTTCTGTCTTTCTCAGAATCAATTATAGTGCGCGCCGGCCCCTTGGGGCCCATGTGGCACTTGGTGCGTATGTCAAAGTGGGTAGCTAGCGTGCATGGAGTGAGAGCGTGGAGGGCGACAGGTATGATGGAACGGGTAACGAGAGTACGGTGCTGTGAGGGAGATGGAGAGTTATGGGTCGTAGCGGGAGTACAGTAGCTAAGTGTCAGCAACAGTAGAGTATCAGAGGTAGAAATAAGAGATAAGAGAAAAAATTTGAGCCCGAAGGCTAGAGCGAGTAACGCGGGAGGAGGCCTGTGTCGCGGACGAAGTCCAGCACAGGCTTGGCGTCTGCCTTCGCTGAGAGCTATGCCGGCGCAGTAGAAGACATTGCAGGCTGAAAAAGCTCCTACAGTACTACATACATTCAAGTAACTAGATTTCTTTCTATCCGTAGTGTCGTTTCATGTGTCCATCACTGCGTTCAAGATCTTCCTAGACTTACCCTCAGTCTAGGTCCCTAGGCACAGCTATACAGACTGCCTCTGTGTAGGGGCCTACAAACTCTCTGTGTAGCTCTGCATAGCTCTGTGTATGTCTGTCTATGTGTGTGTAGGCCGGTCAAGGTGTGCATAGGTGGTTCTAGATCTGACTAGCCTCCGAGTCAGACATAATTCTAGTTGCCCATGTCGAGGTTGAAATTCACCACGGGAACGCTAGCAGAGCTGGGTAGAGCTGAGTTTGAGCTGAGTATAGGTACCTAAACTCATCTACACAGAGTCTGCCTAGGGACCTATACACACCTAGCCAGGGACTACACGCACCTAGCCAGAATTATGGCTAGGTCTGTGTACCCTCCTTAGACAGGGCCTGTCTAGCCTCCTACACTTAGCTATGCAGACCTACACGCACCTTGACAGACTGAGTCTAGGATGGCCTTGAACGCAGTGCATGTTTTTTTCGGATACGATGATAACTGTAGAAGGAAGCTGTGTAAAGCAAGAGCGGACGTGTCAGTGTTAGTGGGCTCTGCCGCGACAGCGCGCTACACTATTTATCCTGATAAGTTATAACTCTCCCCAAATGGTCAACATTGAAGTCGAGAATTCTCTCGAGAGCCTGAGTGGGATCTGGGTGCATGGTGCTCAGCATGTCGCCTCGGATTTGCCGTAAAAATGGGCACGGGACAGATTCCGGGTGACTCCGCGCCCGACTTTATGATTTTTGCTGATTTTCCGTAATTTTTCAATCAGGGGGTGAGAAGGTCCGCAGGCGTTGGGTGCGTTGATGGCGCGCGAGTTGGGTATTTTACAAAGATTTACTCAAAAAATTTATGCCTAACACTGATGGCGCGTAGGATCGAGATGGGTCCAAATTTTCCTTGATTTTTCCGTATTTTTCTTGGATTTTTTGACCGAGAAGGTGGAGGGTGAAGGAGGACGAAGGAGGACGAAGGGCGGAGGAGGGAGGGTAGTTGAGGCAGGGGAGCAGGGTGAAAGGTGGAGGGCGTGAGGGCGAGGAGGAAATTGTTTCTCTTTCGACAACAGAGGCAGAATATATTGCCTTGACCTACACAGCCAAAGAGGCTATCTGGTTCCGTCATTTTATGACCGAACTTTTCGGTTCCATCACCTTCCCCCTGATCCTCTACAATGACAATCAGTCGGCTATCTCACCTGCACACGCCGAACTCGGCCAATTCCACGCTCGCACCAAGCACATTGATATTCGTTATCACTTCATTCGCGAGAAGATCGAGAACGGCACTCTCGAGGTCATCTACTGTCCTACTACCGAGATGACTGCCGACATTCTCACAAAGGCTCTTGCTGCATTCAAGTTCAAGCTGCTTGTTCAAGCACTTGGATTAATTTCGGCTTGAGGGGGAGTGTTGGAGATACAAGCCGAAGCGCAATGATGCGCCCCGATCTCGTGAGAACATCACGGAATGTTCCCGAACATTCTGCTCCACAAGTCTGGGAGCGCTCACTCAGCCCAAGCTTCAGACTTGAACATTGTAGATAGTTCTAGTAATACTTGTACAGTAGTATATAAGCTGGTCTATTCCAGCGTTAATAATTATCATATTTTCATCTCTTCTCAAGTATAAACTTCTACAGATTCCAGTGGACTCCACTCCGGAGCCAAGTGCCATTGGATTCCATTGGATTCCAATCGAAGTTGGATTGGCAACCAGTGGTTGCCGATGCCGAACGATGCCGGTCACTACCGTTTCCACCGCCGCGTGTGTTACTGCACCAAGTGACCTCTTGCTTCCAATAAGTGAGTCCCGATGGAGACCAGCAGCCAACTATTACATGGACAATGTCACGTCCGGCCTTGACCTCTGCCATGTTAGATGAGGTTAGATGCCTGAATCTGGGCGCATATATGTGCCTTGAAGTGCCTGATGTGCAATGCAGCTGTGTTGAAGCACTGGAAACATTGTGAAGGGTCTGACCCTCACGTTTGCTTGGTAAACAGACACTATAACAAAATTCACCTACTGCACATGCTGTGATTGGGCCTGGCACTTGTTCAAACCTTGAATGCTGGCTTGATTTGGTCACGTGTGTATTTATCAGCTTATGGCATGTTTGGGCAGCTTTGTTTGTATTTCTTTTTCCTCCCACCATTGACTTGCTTTCCTTTGCTGCTCCCATTCAAAGGCATCCATAATGGTGGCAACAAGATAAGACCACCAGCAGCAATGGATACATCAGAGTCCATGTCCCCAAACTCTGGAAAACAGCTAAACAACTGGCCATTGCTTGTGGGTCTTGGTATGTCTGAAACTGTATCCCGTCTATAAGACTTTCATATTTCCATACAGTGCTCCTCCTCTATGACTATCTGCTCACTCTTCCCACTGAAATACGCATTGTGTGGCCGCGGCCGAGGCCTTGGCTCCTGCTCATCCGCTACCTGGCCCTTGGTACAAACCTCACCATGGTGGTGCTTACCTTTGGAATCTTCGGACTTCAGGTGTGTGACAGGCAATCATAAAATTGCCACCAGTTGTTGATTTCAGTGGAATAGATGGATATGTATGTCCCTCAGCAAGACAAATTGTCTGGGACTTAGAGGGCAGAATAGCTGTAAAGCGCTAGGTCTGATGCAGAAAATCTGTCTCCTGGTTCAGGACATCATAACATATGGTTCACTGCTTCACATATACTCAGTTCATGCAGCTGATTACACTCTTGCATTTTGCTGCCTAGCAATTCTCACTCTGCATGTCTACGCCCTGTTCAACCGCAAAAGAATCATCCTGTGGCTGCTCAGTCTTACAGGCTTGGGATCCCTATCCATAGGAGTAGTGCGTGCTCTTACGGTTCATTTTAGATTGTATTTAATTGCATGTGCAGTGGCTCGGAAGCGCAGCCGACACCGCGGCCTCACTCCCCGGAAGTTTGTGCATGCCTTCTCATGTCTCATGAGTCTTCTTCTCAATTCTCGTGGAATCTGTCTGGACAATGGCATTCATTATCCATCATTTTTTCTCGTCTCGTCAAATTCATGCATTCGTTGTTGATTCTCTGGACAGAGTAATCCGTGGGTTTTTTCGTGAATTTGGCACTACAACCTGATTACCATTGAAAATATGCACAGGCATCGCAGGCGCGTGGGAGGCAGAGTGAGTCACAACATGGAATATCAGATCCGTAGGTTGACCCACCACATGGTCTTCCGAGACCTGCTTATTTTTGCATTCACATTTCTGTGTGGTATATTGCATTGGCGGCGTGGCAACTATCGTTCTCGGCTTGTGAAATGTTTTGTCCTAGATGGTGCGTCACTGCTCCAGAAGTCCTGCGTGTGTGTCTCAACAGCTACTTCTATTAAATTGACGGTTAGGTTTTGTCTATTTTTGGTGGGGTTATTCAAGTTGAAGCAGATCCCGTGGACTCATAAATGAAAAAAACAATAGTCTCATAGCAGCGGTGGATGTGGCCAATATTCTGAGTTACTATGTGTGTCAATCACTCACTTATATATTATCCATCTAATAGGATCATTCACGCATCAGTTCGGCGATGTACGTACTTTGATAGTCGAAGATTAAATGGCTAACATGTAGAAAGCCCTTCTTAGCCGGCAGTCTTGCATGGTTGGCGAGTGCGTGAGTCCTGTATTCATGCTATCTAATTACCTCATTCCAACCGCCGTGTTCTCCAGTCTCTCCGCTGTCCTTACCGCTCGTCTGATACTAAACATGCGTGAGGTCGCGGACACCGACAGCATGGCAGTCGGTGATGTTGTTAGCGTGGAAGTTAGCACCGTGGAGTGGAATGATATAGATGGCATTCCAATGGAGGCTACAAGGGGTCATGTACGGAATCGAGCCTCGTGGGGGTATGGTAATTACTTTGAATGATTAAAATTGCATGCAATTGCCCAGCTGCCAGCCATTTGAACTCCCGTTGGCCGTCTGTAAAAGAATCTCGAGGTTAGAGGGAGCTTTCTCTCCTCTTTGATTCCCACAGGAGGCAAGCAGGCATAACTGATCGCAGACAGACCTCCTTGATAAGGCCCCCGCATTTGAGGACTGCTTTTGTGAAGTTTTTGGTTAAGCGCTTAAATTTAAACCCAGTGAAAAACCTGTCTTAGGATATCCTGGGAAATCTTGCTCTGTCAAAAAACTATCAAGATTCAAGATATCCCAGCACCATTCATCAGGATTTTGGCAGTTTTTCTTGGGATATCTTGGAGATCGTGTATTTTAATACTAAGGTAGGATTATTCTGGCGCTCCCGCCAAGAGGTGAGCGATCAACCCGATCAAAACACCAACCTCTTTGACAACCCCCCTCAAAAAAAGGGGGAAAAACGTAAGCAAAAACGTGACATTATTCCGGTGTACCCCCCTTCCAGCGGCCTGCAATTTGCTTAAAGGGCTCTGGAAACCGTCCGATCACCCCGTTTGGGGGGTCCAGCATTCCGAGATCACATTCTGGAGTCAGGCAAAAGAATTTGCCCCTAAGACGGCACTACTCATGAAGTATGCCTCAGTCGGCTATCCCACGCCCGATCAAAAGAGGTAGAAAATGATGGGACCTGCATCGGTCGAGACAGAGTTTCACGCTCACGGCGCGGAATTGAGCTTAGGTCAATTGAGAAAGTTGGCTCATAATATCTGCGGGCATGTTGTCTTCAAGCCAGATTTTGCGCCTTTCCCTTTCTGCCAGTGCAGGATTGAATCTGGCGGCCAAAATCGAACTTGCTCCAAGCAATCCCGGAAATCAAAAAAAATCCAACTGAAGAGGCAACGAACCTCGCCGTGACCGCGATCCCGGGAGGTTTGGGCAATGCAACTAGCCCCATCGTGACCGTGACGGTTGCCTCAGTACATGCACTTACAGTATAAGAAGTTCTCCTTTGGACGGCCACTCTAAAATCACGCTTGGACAGGTGTATTGTTGTTTAGATCGAGGTCATGCTTGTTAAATGGCAGTCTGGTGTATTGTATTGTTTAGATTGAGGTCATGCTTTTCAAATGGCAGCCCGTTGTATCGCCTTGTTTAGATCGAGGTCATGCTTTTCAAATGACACGCCCATATCCCAGCAACGTTTTTTTATATCCTTGTCTACGCGTAATTCAGTGGAGCTACGGCAATCCCTGTGAACGAAACTGCGCTGGTCGAAACGTGACATTGTATGGAGGCTCGTTTCTCGCATCTGAATTTTTACCATAGCGGGCCTCGCCAAACTTGTGCGCAAAGAGTATGCAGACAAAATGAGCCCAGAATCAAAAATTCAAAAAAAAAAAATTATACAACAGCGCCGGTGATTAAATTTCTTATAAACGTCCCCGAGGACTTATTGCCTTATGGGGAACATGATTCCAGCTTAAAATTTATACTCATTCCACTTTTTCACTAAGAAAAGAGAAAAACAAGGAGCCGAAATACATTGTAATGCAGGCGACCTAACCTACTCGTTATCCACGAAAGTAACCGGAAATAGATTTATTACGTCAGACCCTGTGCACCAAATTCAACAACCGACTATCAGCAGATGCTTAAGGATACTATCTATTGATATCTAACTTACCTAGCAAAAATCGGTTCATTGGCCTGTCTAGAGTCACGGAAATATCAGTGGTGTCTATTTGTGATGACAACATTTCACCATTTACGAGAAAGAACCTCTCGAAGGAAGTGCAGGGCGCCCAATAAACACTGAATCAACGTAGGAGTAGATACCTGGACATCTTCGGCGACCTCAAGAATGCCCAAATTGTGAACCTCCCCATCACGGTGTGGGAAATAATTATTAACTGTGCGAAAGGCCCTTTTTTCATCCTGAAGCGTCCCAGCAGGAAGACAGGGTGGGTGATGGTTCATAAATGCAACAGATAGGTACTCCAGGCCTCCTCGTCCATCGACAAGTAAATATGAAATGCTCCAGGCTAAATTTCACTTGCAACAGGACAGTGCACCAGGGCACCGTGGAAAGCTGCAGTTGGATTTGGCTTGCCGAAGATGATGTCCACTTTTTTTGACCATCCACCCACATCTGCAAATTTTTCTTCTGGGAAATCAGCGAGGGAAATCCTCAAGACCCATCTCCCAGACTAACAGCCCCGTCTGTTCACAGAGACACAGCTGCACAGCATGATTTTGGGCATCTGGTGCAAAATCACATGCAATGAAATAAATAAATTTATTGTGTCCATACTAACCATTGTCGAGACAATTTTTGATATGAAGGGTTACCATACAACAGCTGGGAGACTCTGTTCACTGGGGAATACGCCAACAACGTAGGCAAAGTGCTCATATACACTAAGTGGACAAAATAAATGTCAGATGCGTTTTCGGTCATCTCTTGGTCAAATGACTCCAAATAAGATGTAGGGGACGGGATCCATCAATTCCATGAAGATCTATGCAATTTGACCTATACATTACCGGGTCCGCTCTATCGTAATAAAATACTTCAGCGTGTTGTGAAAAATCGAGTCTGTGGGGTCATCCCATGTGCAAAATTGATGCATACCATCTGAAAGTACTTGAAAAATAGTCTAGATTCACGCCTTGGCTCAACCCAATTGAAGGGGTTTTGAGCTCGCAATGCCGCTCGCAAGTTGGCCATTTTTAGGATTTTGGTACCATTTTGCATCAAAAATGTCCAAAATGGCCAACTTGCGGCAGGCATTGCAAGCTCAAAACACCTTCAATCAAGGTGAACCAAAGCATGAATATGCTTCATTTTCCGAGCACTTTCAGATTGTATAGTTCATCCTTGCATACGGGATGATTCCACAGACTCGATTTTTCAGACACCCAAATATTTTATTACGAGGGAACGAAGCGGGGAAAGTATGGGCTAAATGGCATAGATTTTCATGAAATCGATGGAAGCTAACCCCTACATTTTATTTGGCCAAGAATTGACCGAAAACGCATCGGACATTTATTTTGTCCACTTAGTGTACAGTCTTTAACCGTGAAGCGAAACACAACCACGAAACGAAATACTGTGGTGGCCGATAAATTACACGTCTCCAATGGACCCAAATTTTTGGGAGATAAATGTGCTCTATAGGAAGTCCCTGCATACAAAAGAAATTGTGCAGTGGAGCACCGTAGCGCCAGCACCACCCATTTTTGTGTCAACCATTATTTGACCCAGTTTAGACACTTCTTGCAGCAAATTGGATAGCATACTCTTATGCACCATGAGGTCCCGGGTGCTAGGCGGGGGCCGCTTCCCCCGCTATTTCCTTGATTCTACTTACTTTTTCTTTTTTCTTCTCCTCTTAGAAACATAGATATTCTCTCGTCCTCATATCACCGCCACGGTCTTTACTCAACCATAGAAAATAGACTCCACCTTACGCATACTCCCAGGGCATTCACCCACTGTTTCTTTTACACATATGCCTCCCTCCATGCCCGCTGTTGGTCAATGGAACTCATTTTGAAACGCGTGACTTTGACGGCGGAGTGAGCCGGGCCCGAGGTTTGGAATTGCACTTGCACGAATTTCCCGATGATCAGTTTGAATAAATTGGTGCGGCAGTAAGTATCCACATATCTGCCAGTGAGTAACCTGTATTCTTTCAGCCGGTCAGCAACAACATTCTCGTTCGACAAAACAAGGACCATACTCACATGCTTCGTACTGCCATTTTGAACCCTGTGCCTCACTATTGAATGATTTAATTCAGCCGAGAGCAGGAGGGATAAGGGAGCAGTTAACATATTTAAGGTTTGAATGGCATTTTGAGTCACAGGCTTCGTAATGCCATTTTGCACCCTGTGCTTCACTATTGAACAATTTAATTCGCATTTTGAACCCCATGCCACCGAATGGCATTTTGAATCACATGCTTTGTACTGCCATTTTGAACCCTGTGCTTCACTATTGAACAATTTAATTCGCATTTTGAACCCCATGCCACCGAATGGCATTTTGAATCACATGCTTCGTACTGCCATTTTGAACCCTATGAAATAAAAATTAAAGAAATGTAAGTGGGGGATTGATTCATAGGAAAATTAATACAAGAAAAATGAGCAGGGTCGGAGCGTGTGGCGAAGGAGTGGTCGGGTGGGTCTAGGGACCTCAGAAATGGGTTCCTCGGGTTCGAAAACCACAGGTATGTAGTAAAAAGCAGACTTACACAAAATAAAAAAAATCATCCAAGGAAATGGGGCGAGAAAGTCGGGCGGGGCCGGAATTTCAGAGATGAATTCCCTGGGTCAGAAAGCCCTGGGAAAGAGTTTACATGCACGCAGAACGGAGTGGGTCACGTACCACAAACTTATTGAGTTGGGGTGTCGAGCAGGTGGGGTTCGGGTTGATCAGACCAGAGGGGACCAGCGAAGCAGGGACGAGTATCGAGCAGTTAAAAATATGTGACGAGAAGCTAAGCTAGTCTCGGCACATGGTAAGTCAGGGGGTGGTCGAACGAGATAACTGGCATAACAGTAGTATTGACCAAAGCACTAACTACGTACATCACAGGTTTATATACTAGGATCAAGGGTTATGTAAGAAAGAAGTGGCAAGCGAATAGAATGGGGATTGTCCGCCGCCCCGAGCGTATGATATGATGCGTAAGATCGTGTAAGTCACGCGTAAGTACGAGGGGAGATGGGGAAAGATAAAATAAATAAAGTAGAGTAATAAACGTACGTTGGTTGAATACTGGCACGGCCACAGATGCTCCCAGCGCCGAATGGTCGCAAGCGGAACTGATGCAACAGCCTTTGACAAATTTTCTTTGATAGTGTCAAAGGTGTAATCCGAGTGCTCACGAAGATATTTCTTCACCATGCCCCAGAAGAACTCAATGAAATTGAGCTCACAGTGGAACTTGGGAAGAAAGATGCACAGATGACTGGCGGCGTGGATGATTTCCCGGACTAGTGATTTTGCTCCTTGAAGTCTGGCTGGTTACGGTGGTGGAGAATGCATAATGTATCCAGAGATGTGCCACCTGGTGGCTGGAGAGGTACACTTAATTTTTTTTCGGCCTTCGGCCGATTTGGGACTAGTTCCGATGTAGCGGCGACCAAGTGAACCGCACCATAGGGACTTAATGTGACACCTTAGCTAGCTGGACCTCTGGATAACAATTCGGGATTCCGAACAGGGCCTCAGACTGTACCACACTCCCCAGGCCAACCCTCGGGATGCGTGTGCCAGAAATGGATAGCCCTGGTCAGTGCGCAACTTTCTGTCTGCTGAACCTATGAAAGGGCAACTTGCGATTCAGAAAATCGATTACAGCCGATGTCGCAACCGAAGGCGCGAGCAAAAATTTCCTGTATTGGAATGTTTTCAGAGAATTGTGCGTAACTCAACCAGTTCTCCACCGATTTGGATGAAATGTAGGCAGATATGCGGGCTAATTCATGCGCAATTATTTATAGAAAGGATTTCATTAAAATATTACAAGATATGCCGTTGCTTCGCTCCGGCGCGACACAAACTTTAACTTGTGGATCAGGGAGGGAACATGTGTTGACTGGCACAGAGGGCGCAGGTAATTAACTTCTCAGCAAACGAAACTGTTGTCATTCTATGCTACTCGTACATTGGATGATCGTAACCATGCGGGTGTAATCAAAAGCGTTTCACTTGGAGCGAGGACTAATTCAATGTGCATCCTGCATCGTGGACCGACATTGCATGTGTAGAGTCGGAAGCGGAACATCAGCGTTGGAAAGAAGAAATTAAATACTGAACGCTAGAAGTTAGAACTCACCGACTCTGTTATTGAATTGTGGGCCAGAACATAAGACTTGTGGCCGAATCCATACGGACACGTCTCGGTGGTTTCCAAAATCTAGATGCTGCGACATTGCGTTAGATCTCCATCATACACTGCAGTAGTAGTAGCGTCTAAGTTTTTGTTGCACGGCCGACCTATGTAGTCTGAAATCCCAGTAAAATTAGTCTTAGGGCTGCCGTAGTATCCCACTCACCTCGTTTTAGCTCCCTCCATTAGTATAAGCCAGTTTGATAAAAAAATTTCCTACTATCTCGGGTGGCGGGCCGTGTCACTCGTCGGCCTTACCTGGCAACCCCACCATTCCAAGGGTGTGCAGCAATTCCTCCACGTGTGCTCCAGTCTCCCGGAGGGGGTCTGGCAAAAAGAACGCGAACTGCCGGGGAGTGGTGCGGGTGGTGCAAAGGTTGCCAACACGTTTGCCGCGCATAATTTCGCGCGGAGAAGAACCAGGTGAGAAGGCTTTCATCGCGTCTCCTTTGAATTTAACAGAGAAGCCGGCGCGGACCATGCAACCAATGGATATGAAATTGTAAGGAGCATCGGGGACATGCAACGAATTATTGAGTGAGATCGAATAGGCACTATTGCCTACATGAGATGCGATGAGGGCAGTTCCGATGCCGAGGCTGGGCGGGTGTGGCCGGGTGTTTCCTTGTAAGTGAAAAATAATAATTGAGACTTTATAATATGTCTCGTGGCTCCACTATCTGCTAGCCAACATGCACTATTACGGCCAAGGTGTCCGGTGCAGGACCGGCATCTCCCAGGTCACACCGGATCAGCAAATATCAGATGACATCAACGGCCGATGCTCGGATCATTGGCCCTTCTTTGTCTAGAGATCTCGACGGCTTGAAATGTTGTTTGGATCATTGAGGAACTCAACGGCCACCAGAGTTGGAGCGACATTTCTGGAGTTCCGTCGAGATCTCGATCCAGAAATTTTAGTCAGAGAGAACTAAAAATCACCATTTTTTCGAGATCTCTCGACATCTCGACGTTTCGCGAGGATTCTTGAGAGATTGCTAGACGACAAATTCAGGCTGCAGGAGAGCAAAAAAGAGGGTTTTCTCCAAATAAGGGTCCCCAAAAGGCCCAATAGAAATCTGTCTTCTGGTTCTGGAACCTCCTATCTCTAGCTGCGACAGTAAGGGATTATCAGTCGAGGCGAACACTTTATTTTTAGCTGTCAATCTCCATGATCTCTTGGTTCCTAAGACGTATGCGGACGCCATGACTCGCCCAGACTTATGGGCAGACCTATCGATGTTGAACGAGAGCGGTTGCGCTCTCGCAAAGTGAAGAAGGGATTATATGTGGAGGACTGAAAGAATTAAAATTCGATTATAGGCTGCGATACAGGCTGAGGTTTATATACTAAGAACATGAGTCATATTTTGAGTCAAAAGGAATCATAATTGAGGCAGTGTGCCTCGGGAGTCAGACCTCAGTGCCAACAGGGCAGTGCGCATGAGTCGTAAAGGCAGTGCACATGAGCCGGTAAGTGACTTGTTTGCCCAAGGCTGTACCTCCAACACACCCCCTCAAACTCGAGTCATTCCGAGTTTGTGAACTTGTTCTTCGTGCTGTGTGCGCGCGGGCGGTTTCGTGAAAATGTCGGCTAGGTTTTACTCCGATGCGCAGTGGTGAACAGATACTTCGTTAGAAGTTACACGGTCACGAATGAAACGGTGTCGCATGTCGATATGCTTTGAACGAGCATGGTAGCCGGCGTTGAATGTAAAATCAATCGTGCCACGGGTGTCACAGAAAATAGGGAAAGGGTGCGAGGGCGGAAGGTCAAGTTCCGTGAATAGGGAGCGGAGCTAAAGGTCCTCGCGTGCAGCGTGAGACAGCGCGATATAATCGGCTTCCATCATCGAGAGCACGACGGCGGCTTGTTTCTTGGAAGACCAAGTCGTGGCTCCCCCTAAAAACATGGAGACGTAGCCAGAAATCAACTTACAGTTGTCCGTAGAGTTGGCCCAATGGGTGAAACATAGATGCACAACCCCCGAATGCCCAGTGGTATGGACAACAAAAATATGCAGATCTGTTCAGCGCAGGCTGCCAGTAGTCTCTCATAGACAGACGCTACAACAATTTTGGTGCTCGTGCCTCGCATGTTGTAGGCTGCCAGCAATTTTAATGGGCTTCTAATCCTGAACGCTGTTATCTCTCTCCTTTCACTATGACCCGAAACGAGCCGGGTGGACATGATCCAATCCACAACTTCCTTATGCATATGGAGGCCTATGGCATCACTGCTCAACTCCCATTCCTTCAAAATGCTGAATTTCCTGTGGTGGCGGTCCAGCTATCGATTGTAGGCCATTCGATGAATCGAGGATTCGAGGGTCCACAAATCACAGGTGAGGTTTTGGCAGACATTTTAAACAACCTCTCCCACTGGAGGATGCGACGTTCCACGGCCTAAGGACTCTTGGAGAGAATTCCACGCAGGCCTATCATGGTCGAGGCCTATCCAATAGCACAAATTGTTCAGGGCAAGATAAACGCGTCGATATTTAATCGGCCAATCCCCATGGTCGAACACGGCGACCATCAAAATGGCGCTGCGGTACATGAAAAATGGCAGGTTCAGTTTTAATCGGTCTGGCGAGCGTTTTGCCATCGCCATTGGAATGGCGGGGTTGCCCAATTTGAGCACGCTGTCACACGCCGCCTCGTTTTGCGCTCGCGAGAGCTGCTCCTTCCCGCCAGCCTGTCCTCGTTGATACTCGTTGCCGAAATGAGTAACTGCGTGTGGTCGTTCTCACTATTCCAGTGTTGGCATTGACTGGGGTCAAAGGGGGTCAAAGAGGGGTCAAGGCAACTTGACCCTCGGGTCAGACCATGAACTTGGTGTCAGTGACTGACTAAACAGTTTTCAACCTTTCTATTCTTCACCACACTATTCGAATATACATGAATTCGAGAGATTTATGGGCTCCTACTGCAAGTTTAATATTTATTTGACCCGGTCAATGCCAACACTGCCGTGACTATTCTGACAACCAAATCACCCCAAACAACTTGTAGAGTGAAAATATAAGTGAACAGAAGACATTTGAATGCGTTGCCCGACTTCCAAAAAGGGAAATTTCGAAGGTATAAGGCATATAAGGCATTTTTCTTGAGAAATTTCAACTCACTTTTTTTAGAGGGCACATGAGTAAAATCGAGGTTCATAGTTAAAAGTACTCGTCTTGTAGTGTAGGATACCACTTTGAATCATATTAATACCTGGTCATTTGAGCTTGTTATGGTCGTCAGAAGATGGCCACTTTTGCTTGATTTTGCATGAAAATGGCCATCTTCTGACCTCGATTGTGAGCTCAAAACCCCACATAATGACATGATTGAACGAACATGCTATTGTTCACTAATTCCCGAGTACTTTTTCAAACCATATGATTCATTTTGTTCCATGTGCCCTCTAAGAAAACCTCAATAAAAAATTCCCAGAAAAATGGCTTATAACTCTAGGATTTCCATTTTTGGAAATCGGTCAATATATCCGATTTTCTTCTATTCACTCTTATTTTTACTCCATGAGTTGTTTGAGGTGTTTTGATGCCCGGAATAATGAGAACCACCACGCGCAATTACTTATTTCAGCAGCGAGTAGTCGGTATCCCCCCCCCATTGTGCCGCTGCACCGTGACTTCGCACCCCCGGCTGCATACGATCTTTAACAGCTTCATTGCGACACACATCAATTCAACTCCAGTCAACCAAATAAAGTCCCCAGGAAAGACCACGAACATTTAAAACAAACTAACCAATTGGTTCGACAATTAACAGAAGAGGAACCGCTTGTTTCAATACGAATCGTTTGGCCCTATGCCCGAATGAAATGGTTGAGATTGAGCTCGCAGGAGCCATCCTAGCGAAAATGTATGAAATGGACAGAAAATCGCCGCGCCTCAAGTTCCGCAAATGGCTGTAAATGATGTCATCAAGTCTACTCAAGAACCAGCTTCATGTTTATAGGGATCTATCTCCTACAGGACCCGGTGCTGTTGAAGAACCGCTGAAAATATATGTCCACGGTAGCCGTGGGGAGAGAGTGGTTTTGGGGGCTCGAGAACATGAATTCGCCCGGCGGTGAGTGGCTTGATTACAGTAATTCAATCAATGGGCGGTTTTGAATTGTTATAGGGTCGTCGTTAATTCTTCAGTCTTGGATGACCCTGGTGAGATCAGAGGTCATGATAATCGATGAATATGGATATTCCGCGAGAGACGATGCGGAAATGGGGACTCTGGGCTCACTGGGTGAGGATGTGCTCCATATTCTTGGGTACTCTGCAACGTTTACACATCAGCAATTTGACAAATTACTTGTGACGTTTTTGGGGTTGTGACCTTGTCGCCAAGCTCGCACGCACTGCGTTCAAGGGGGACCTAGGCTCAGTCAAATTAGGTGTACGTAGGTGTGTGTAGGCGGCTACGCAGGCATACATTCACATACACAGGGCCTGCGTAGCCACCTCCGCAGACGCTACACACACCTCTACTGATGCGATTCTTTTCCAACTGATTTATCCCTCCCAGGCTGAAGTTCATTATGTCGCACTGACAGAAGCTCATCCTGTCGGACTGGGGTTCACAATGCACACAGCGGCTGGAAATGCCATTATTCATGATCGAAATCATGGACCTCCGGCGAGTCTTCATATAACCCCGGTGTTGCTCCCGAAGACAGTCAATTTTCTGATGCAGGTCTTTGAGTTCCTGAGTTAATTGATGAAGCTCATGGAGAATGGTTTGCTCTTTATTCAGGGTGAGGAGTGCATGGGCTCAATACCGAGGTTCCCTCCATTGATAGACAAATGCGAGTGAGTACGCCGAGTAGGGCATAGCACGAGTTAACTCGTGGGCGACCCGGGTACCCGCGTCTCAAAACAACGAACCCGGATCCTTGTCGACCTGACCCGCGGGTCGCCCGGGTACTCACGGGTTTTGTAAAGCTCGTGAGTGTAAACCTTGCCCCGGTTTACGGACCGATCACGACTTACGTACAGTAGTTCTTCTTGTCGTCTACCTTCGTGTCCTACCTAGCCCGCGCTCGCCCGCCTGCTCGTCATCGAATATACCGTGGTCTCGTCGACCTCGTGTGATTCGAGTCTTAGTGTTTCTTGCCTGGCCGGCAAGCTTCCAGTGAGTACCTATGAGTACCTGCGAGTTCTACGCATATTCTGTATATAACGAGTGTGAAATTGATGTTTTACTTCAATTCCATGAGTACAGAAGTCATTCAATGAGTGTTTGATGCTCAAAGCATCTTCACAATGCTCTTAGAGACATTTTGAAGCCATTGGTGACTCCCCAAGTGAGTCAAATACCTGCAGGTTTAGCCAAAACTCAAAAGAATTGTGGAATTTGTCCTGTAGTCAAAGGAGCGTGGGCGGAGTTTCAACCAGTTTTCTCTCAAGTTCGATGCCCAATTTCCTCTGGGTTAAATTTCTTGTAACTTGGTGACGGGGTGTATTGGATGCCAACCCTTGATTCCAGCACCTCAAAGGAACTGAGGAATTTGTTCTTCGGTCGAAGTAGCGTGGGCGGAGTTCAACGGATCTTCTCACCAACACATTGTTTGACCTGGCGCCCAATTTCTTCTTGGTTAAATTTCTTGTAACTTGGTGATTGGGTGTGTATTGGATGCCAACCCTTGATTCTCCAGCACCTCAAAGGAATTGTGGAATTTGTCCTTCAGCTGGAGTAGCGTGGGCGGAGTTTCACCCGATGCTCTCTCACCCGTTGCCTTTTGAATGGTCCACATTTTGAAATGTGACTTGACATCCTGCAGACCATTTTGATTACCAATGAATCGCCAGAGCCATTTTCTAAGCCGCATGTCTCAAGAATAGATTGCCCTGCTCACTGCGAACATTTACAGGTATTCAAATCGCACTCGGAGGCACTATTGCGCGTTCCAGAGCGCAATTACTGGTTTGCATTATTATTATGATAATTATTTGAACCGTGTGACCCTATTGCCTTTTGAATGGTCCACATTTTGAAACACGTGACTTGACATCCTGCAGACCATTTTGATTCGAATGAAGCCCCAGAGCCATTTTCCAAGCCACGCATTGCGCTTTCCAGAGCGCAATTACTGGTTTACATTTTGAACCTCGTGACCCCATCACCCTCTTTATAAAATTAAGCCTCTCTGTCTGTCTGAAGCCGTATCTCCATATGGTTATATTGCGCTGCCCAATCAAAGCATGGGCCGCTCGGCACGACAGGGATCCAATTGGCACGTGGAACTTCAATTATATTTAGCTCCGCTCGGATGCCGACCTGCAGAATTGCTGGATCGGTGAAATATGGTTTTTGTGAAGGATTTCTTTTGGAACTTATAATTTTTTATGTTTGTTCTTCTCGGCTCTGCATCACTTCACTTCATTCTCTTTATGAGATTAAGCCTATCTGAAGCCATATCCCCGTACTCCTTTTTCTTCAGCCTTAAAGGCCGCTTCTTTTTCCGCTCCAAAAACTAACATCAGCAAGTGGGAGCCGGCGCGGAGCGCCGGCGAGCGCTTGTCCTACATACTGTAGTATTACGTTCAATTCGTATGGTCACTTGTCACACACCCAAAAATCTACGAAAATTTTCGTAAGTCACTGCGTCAGAGGCGATTTTCCCTTAGCCGAGGCTAGCCGAGCTTAGCCGAGCAATGCCGGCGGATCAAATTGCCAAAAGGGGACCGCTTACGATAGGTCAGGTTTGTTTGCGATGTCACACCCCAAACCGCCTTACGAATTGAACGTAATCCTATACTTGAAAAGAGGATGCACAGCCACTTTGATAAGTCACATGCATAAATCACGAGACTTTGTCGAGTTCTCGCTGCCGGCTGTCGAGATGTTGCCGCCGGTTCCCGCGCCTCGATCGACAACGGCTATTGATCTCCGACAATCAAATCGCTTTTGCCCCGAGGTTTACTGGGGTTTATTTGAGGTCCGATAGCTTGCACTTCTGTTTCCTCTTGCATCCCACACTTCTCTGGCTGTTGTAGGTATTTTCTCAATGCCCTCTGCTGTTCCTTTCCTCTCCTCTCAATTATTTTGCTTCCTCAGTTGCTCCACTCCTTTGCCCCTATCTCTCTGAAATCTAATCTGATCTGATCTTCCACTTTGTGTGTCTCTGTGCCAATCCATCTCTGCTCTTTTTCTTGGAGTCATTTGCTAATAAAAAATGCAGGCCTTGCAATTGTTTTTGACTGTGTTAACATAACTTTTGCATATAATAACCAGGAGTTTTCTGCAGTGCAGATTCTGTGATCAAAGAGGGGGGTGTTGACAACAATCATTTTGAATATCCTATTCAATATCTTAACTCTATTCGAACCTCTGGACTGCCCCTGGCAAAACTAAAATTAAAGGTTGGATGTCTGATTATGGTCCTTTGAAATCCAGAGGCATCACAAGGTCTCTGCAATGGCTCTCGAGGAATTCTTACAAAATACCACCTCATGTCATTGAAATTCAACTGATCAGTGGAGAACACAGTGGCAAGCCGCAAAAAGGCCTTCTTCCCACACATCTCAATTAGTCCTTCGGCGAAGCAGATTGCTTTTGCCATGAAGCATCAACAGTTCCCCATTCATCTCGCCTTTTCAATGACTATAAACAAATCACAGGGCCAGTCTGTTGATCAAATTGGTCTGGACCTTCATACCGATGTCTTTGCCCATGCAGTTATATGTGGCACTTTCTCAATGCACTTTGAGTCAAAGAGTTAAAGCACTGTTCAAAAACAATGCTGGCATGGCCACATAAAAATATTGTCTACCCAGAGGTTCTACTTGAAGTATGGTATGTACACATTTTTCTCAATTGGTTCAGAAGTGGTTGACTTCCCGTAAGGATAGATATTATCCAGTGAATATCTAAGGGGTACCAGCGATGCTGGCATACAAGGTTTAGTCCTAAATTCTAATCGGTGTGGTTCCCACAAACAATATATTTCAATAGGTTCATACATATATTCAACAGCACATCGAGGCTATGAAAAATGGGTTAGCATCGATGCGGTGCGAGAGTGTGAAACATATACGTATCCCAAGACGCATCCGTTACATAACTTGAAGCGGTCGAGGTATTCTCTGGGATAGGAGGAATGGAATGAATAGAACTTCGGCGATAGCGTGGATACCTGCATCTGCATCGTAATCACAACATGTCAGGACTGAACTCGATGTCTAACAGGATAAAAGCGCTCATCAACACGCGTCTCGACGCGTCGGTCGGTTCGCCTAACGCAACCAAGGTAATTGAATGATGGGACCATTGCGTTCGGCGTGGATGCGGGGCTTGATGGATGTGGGACGACTGTGTACTCCCAGGGTCAAAAAAATCCAACGTTGATCGAGAACTCACTGCCGCGGACCGTCTGTTACACGGGACCTCAAAAAATCGATCCAACAACATGTCCCTTCGGGAAGCACCGAGCGCGTATGAGCACTGGTCAGAGGCGCCACTAAATTTAGGGCAGCGTACGTACCGGGAGCGCCTGAAAACTGGATCGAAGATTCCCTGGCGGCGTACAGTGAGATGGTACGAGAGGGGATGCATAAGCATTGTTACCTGGTGGAACTGCCACCTGAGAAAATGAGGATGGAAATATGGAATGGTTGACGGAATTAAATTGGGAGCTGGCGAAGGGAACATGGGAAATAACAGACAAATATTGAGTTGTACCTCGCCAGATACCACCTTCGTTGTTCAGAATGGAGGTAAACAGGGTGTAACCTGCGGCTTGAAAGGACGTTGAATAATCGCGAGGCCTTGCACGTCTTGTAACGTCGCTCCTCCGTAATAGAAATTTATGAGAGATATATTAGCCTTGCAGCTGGCGGCCGGAGCGAAGCGACGGCACATCTTGTAAAGTTGACTCATTGCTCAACTGGAAAACACCCACCAATCGCGATCTTCTGCGCGAATTTTTGGGGTCTGTTGGATACCTAGCCGATGACTTGGCAAGAGTGCGTGTTCCAATGGGCATACTGCATGCCCTAACCGGCGATTCAGTTCCTTTCGATGGAGTTTCACTCACCAGCGTGCATTTGAAGATATCAAGCAAATTGTGCACGAAGGGAGAAATCACCGCCGAAAACCACTTGATTACAATGCTGATGCGCCTCCTATCTGGTTGGTAACAGACGGATGTGCATCGGGCATCGCCGGGGTTATTTGCCAGGGAAAGACTTGGGATACAGCCAAGGTTGCTGCATTTTTTTCTGCGAAATTAAATTCAGCGCAACAAAATTATCTCGTATATGAGATTGAAATGCTTGCCGGAGTTGAGTCGATGCTACGGCATCGTGATATCCTCCAGGGATGTAAATTTACCTGGATTACAGATCACAAAGGTCTGATTCACTTGATGAATCAGAAAGATTTGAGGTGATTTCGAAGTTAGATATGTTCCAGGCACAGAGAATGTGCTAAGCTGATGCGCTGTCGCGTACTTACTCCAACGAGGCGCCAGGAACTGTGCGCGCTCGGAGTGAATATACCCACTATGATGTGATAGACAATGACTCGCTTGAGGTGTTCTCCATCTCAATGCCGGTATTTGCAGGTGCTGAAGCAGCAGAATGGCAACCGACAGAGTTACTTGCTCGATGACGCGTGCAGCAAGAGAAGCCGAGCGCAACTCGACCGAGGAAGCCAGCAGTGCATTGCCACGCCAACAGCCACCGCGTAAAGCGAAGTTTGGGTCCCAGACTCCTGGACACCCAAAGGAGGGCGGGAGTACCCAGAAACCAGAAACCAAAAAGCGGTCCAAAAAGCCGAAGTTTGACCGTGCTGGTGGACTGGAAGCCAATGTGGAGCCAGAGATGGCAGTCGAGAAGAGCGATGACGCCGATCAGAAACGCCCTGATGGCTCTGATCCGCAGCCCAATCTGACTCCGAACAATACGGAACTACCTCCTGGCGCTGCCCCAGCTCAAGATTCAGACTCTACTCAGACTGAATTCAATGCTCAGCTCGAGGGAATTGATGATTCCCTGCTACAAGTTGTCAATAGCGGCTGGCACGACTTTGACATCACAAGATCTGTGGTGAACAAATATGATCAAGACCCATTTTTCAAGCAGATCTTGGACAGCCCAAGAGCTTACCGCAACTTCAAGGTTGAAAATGGTCTCATACAGGGCCCGCAACATAAACCTGCACAAATTAAATTGGACAACTGATTCACTGACACATGTGAGCTGTAAATTGTGAACAGCAAGTCACCACGGGCTTTAAAGAGACATGTGAGACTGGCTTCAAATTCAACTGGTATTATTTCGTTCAAGTCAACCCCGGGCTGACATTGACACGTCACTTGATTGGCAATTGCGGTGTTGATGGATGCCGTGATGGCCGAAAATAGTTTCCTTATCCGGTGCTTACGTTTGAGGCGGAAAGTCAAGAGTGCACCCATTCTATCCTGTCTTTGGATTGCAGCACGACATCACCCAGCGGCCCGCACATTCCAAACTCCGCAGTATTGCGGTCATACTCAAACATCTGCCGGCCGTGGCTACGGCAGGCCGGGGAGTTGTTTATCCCAGTGGAGGTTGCCTGGGAGTTTTGATGGGGGCCACCAAAAAGAACTGGAGAAATCACTGCACAGTGCCGAGAAAGGGAATTCGATCAGTCTGGTTTCGGGTTAGGATCCGCCAGAATACTTCAACCAAAAATAGTCTGGCGAATGGGTAGGGGGTCTTGATTAGGGAGTGTCTGGGAATGGGAAGTCGGACTGGGACGTCAGGCCGTGGGATGATTACTGTACCCTGAGTTCCCGGCATACATCACGGTGGCAGCGCCACGCCGATGGGATAACCGTCATCTCATCAACGTTTTCGAGTCTGAATGATACATAATAGCAGCAGTAACTACTTAACAATTAGAAAAATATGTCAGTTTGTATCTCTACCATATGCCTTAGGCACAGAGGAGAATAAACAAAGATGCTAAAAAATTAAAAAATTAAAAATAAAAGATGACTGATGTACAATTATTTCCGACCTCTGCCGCGTTCCGAACGCTTCAGGGAAGTAGCAACGAACGCAAGCCCGCCGAAGCGGGCCCCGCATGAATTGGGCTCGGAGAGATAGGCTACGGTACAAGTACATACAAAAGCGGTGTTACAAGTACAGTAGTTAGGAAGATAAAATAAAACAGACATGGGAGAGGAGGGTGGGTGACGCGAGAGCACAAGCAAGAAAGCCTGGTGCATTATAAGTTTTCGCTACGCTCTCGTGAATGACGGCGGCGCCGCTCACTCAGTCCAGATTTTGCTTCGTAAATTCACTGCGGCGAAGCCGAGAATGAACAGCAAAAATCTGGAGAGGAAGGAAATGATTAGAGGCGCTGCTAAACGCAGAAGCGCGGAGCGCTTACCTTGTGCTGGGTGGTAAAGGCGAAGCCTTGGGCAGCACAAGGAAATTTCCAACGACATATATATTGTCTCGGATCCGGCCTCCGCTAACTCAATAGCACCGAATCAAGACATGCCGATGAAACGGAGGGACGAGGTCGATTGACCTATGGATAGCAGATATGGCGGTGCTAATATAAATTGTTTTTGAGGCGGTGGAGCCGCGTATCACGCGTCGGGTGGGCGAAGAGGCCTCCAAAAAACCTCCCTACCCCCGGAATCCAATTTTATAAGCATTTCCATCTGTCATGAGCAACACTAAATCTCACCATATGTCCTCCATCCTCCACACTGATTGGGGCCGGCTTTCTGGAGGTTGGTTATTTCATGTCACGCCGATATTCCAACTCATTCTGCAAAAGTTTTTCTCGACGCAGGAATCTCTGCTGACAATGTGGGGCTCATTATCGCGCACTTGCATCATATTAGTCTTCGGTGCGATCAAATAAATGCGGTGCAACAAATATGATCGACTGAAACAATATAAACCTAGGACCCTGTCGTTGGCTATTGAGATCACGACCCAACCTCCGTGTAGAGAAGTTGTGGGCTAGACAGCATGGGGTGCGGGCTCACAATGAGGGCTAGACAAGTGTGGATGCAGTTCAAAGTGTGCTCGCTTATGATTTTACCATTTCTCGAGAGAAAAATCCAGCGGCCACCAAATTAAACCGGTAGACAAAAGCACTGCTTAAAACTACGGCCTAGCACAGGCTGCCAAAGACATTGGGCATCCAAATCTGTGTAAAGTGACATTTGAAGCGACACTACGCGTAGTGCGTGTCATGAGTGCCCGATGTTCACGTGAGCATAATGTCGGTTTGTGTTCGATGACACGATGGCAACAACCGCAAACCCAGTCCCATCTCTTTCCCCGACTGATTCCTCAGGCAGCGGGTGAACTAAAGGTACACTTGTACTCGAGTTCCTTCCTCTTGCCTTCTGAGATCGATATACAGCATGTACATCACCTCAAAACACGCTTCAAGACTGTCTCCTTGACCTAGCAGCAGAACGGCATATGGCTCAAGTATGGATGTGCAGGTGGTGACATGGCCCGCTTGTCTATCGGTCGGTCGAGTCGTCTGCTTGTCTTGTTGTGTGTGTATTTCCTCACGCGAATGAATACTTAGATGGTAAGTACTTGCCTTCCTGTCTCCACATGCCGGATGTTGTGTGAATTTTAGTTTTGTATCTGAGGTCAGTTCGATTATCGTTCAGGGTCAGTTCAAGTTCAAGCACCAATATCTTTCAGGCAAGTATTATTCCTGGTACTTCCATCCCGTCTACCCTGACGGACGTCAGTCAAGCTAAACTCACCGAAGGCACGCTCTGGGGCTAAAACTATGGTGGTACAGGACCACGTATGAACCACCACCGACTTTATTATATCCGTAGGCCCATAGTTGTGTGCACTGAGGTACCGTCACCTAATGCTAGTGTCCGTTTAGTATTTACATTGACCTTGGCTTGAGTTGAATTATCGTGAACGAGTTCGAGTAAAAGTACTGCTTTGGGCTTTCACTTCCACCAGTTCGGGATTACTCTCCGAGTGGAACCTTCAACTGATATCAATGCATGGTGCAATTCATTCTCTGGTTTCATTTGCTTGCATTATGCCTTGGCGTTGAAGCGTTGAACCGGCAGCTTCAACTTGAATACTTTTCTTTCTATTCATTTCGTTCCAGTCTTGGTACTCATTCGTTGACTGATCTTAGGTCTGTTGAGTTTTGTTTTGATACGACGCGAGCATCTTATTCAATTAGAACCTACCCTTTCAGTCGAGCATTTAGTTACTCTCAAAGCTAACCTGTTCAAGTATTAAACGGTGCGTTTGAATTTCCAACCCTTCCCTCCTCCTCTCAATCTATCCACTTGCCCAAATTTCTCATTCTCTATACTACTTCCTCCTTGCCTCTGTTTCCTTCGCTTCCCTTCCTTGACCCGTTCCTCAGTAGATTTATTCTAGTTACTCCAAGCCTTCCTTCCTTCGTTCATTCCACGTTCTTACCTCCACTGCCTTCATTGCGCTCTTCTTGTCATTTCGTTTTCATTCTTCAACAGACTTCAATTCAATTTAACACCCCAAGTTGACCTGAGACGAAGCCACGCTTCACTTAACGGTCACAGAATGCCTCTCGATACCCCCGATGTTAACTTCACACAAACCTCAAATTTCGCATTTTCCACTCATGTGTGCACTTGCGTCTCTATGATTCCTTTCTCTTGGGTCACAACCTCACCCCGTACATATATCGCAAGAGACGTTCATTCAAGGACTAAGTTAGGTAAGTACGAGAAAGGCGACCGATCCTGTACCCCCTGACCTGGACAGCCACTCCAAGAATGGATGGCTATGACGTGGGGTCCGGAAAAATATCTCATTTCACGGATTCTCTTTCCTGGGTGGGTCGCTGAGGTCTCATGAATTCGAAGATCACGGGAGGCCTTACGTAAATTTAAAGCTCTACGAAACTGTCTCTTATGATTCTTTGAAAGAGCAAGTTGGTATTCGACCTTCGTCGAAATTTCACCCAGTTATTTAAAAATCTCGGCAAGTTCCGACTGTAGTGATTATCTTCCAGTCTCTACTTACCCTATTCGACCTTCGTCGAAATTTCACCAAGTTCACCAAGTTATTCAAAAATCTCGGCAAGTTCCGACTGTAGTGATTATCTTCCGGTCTCTATTTACCCGTGGTGTTGATTGACTGTGATCAGCTTCACGGGTCCTATTATATTCTATTGCAGCATGTCGTCGTCCTCAATGCCGCAATCTTCATCCTTGCGATCACATCTTCGACCATTACGCCGTCCCTCGGAAACCAAAACGTTGCGCGTCTTAGTTCTAGGGCCCTTTCGGCGACCTGTTTCACTTGGTATTCACGTGATTACCAGCAGATTTAACCCGGAAAGAGTTTCTGTTGCAGTTTGTCCTGGGTCGCCATTGAACTGGTGCGGGCGGCGCGGAGGTAGACGCGTTAGGCAAAGCTGTAGAAGCAAAGATCGATTTGTGTTATTGACTTGATTATCCTGGGCATGGCTGCCCTCAATTGGGTTGGTATCTCGTGGTGTGAGATCCCAGTGTCTGTTGTCCATGTGCGAGAGTTCTCGATTCAACAATGGCAGTAGCCATGGGTAGCTCAACTTGTGTACCCACCAAGCTGTAGAAGAGTTCAGATATAATCAGTGACAGTGATGTCGTAGACTTACATTGGACTTTAGTGTGGGAACGATTGGCGCAGAATATGTAGTACTCCTGGATCTCTTCATCCGAGGATAAATAAGAAAATCCTAACAAATAATTGAGGTCCAGTTCGTCGATATAGGTCTTCAGCCCAAAGACACCACTTTAGAGGGAAACCTTGTCAATATGGATCAGTTTTCAAAGCATTGTCGACATACCGATTAAAATGAACAATACATGTCTTCCAGATCAGCATGAGGATAGAATCAACATCAACAGCAAGAGGGGCGCCAGAGGTGGACAGGTTCATGCGACGTAAAATGATTACACCGCCTAGACCTTGAACCTGAGCACCTTCAGAGTCTCCGATAGCACCGAGGAGCTTCGACTTTGCTGCGAAGATGTTGAAATTGAGTTTCTTCCTTGTGATTGCATCGATAGCGTCGAATATACCGTTCCACACCAAAACAAATGCTTCACGCGTTGCTCGGTTGCTCCAGACACGGCCGATAACTGTACCTGAAAGGAGGTGAATAAAAAATTGGTTTAAAGAGTCGCAACTTACGTTTATCAATGGAGTTTAACCAAATAATAAGTTTCCACTCATTGGTTTTTCCGTGCACAACCGCAAATGTTGTATCAATCATAATCCAGATTGCCGCCAGTGCTAGTGCTGCAAGGTCCGGATTTATAGTGATGATGACATGCATGCCAGCTGCACAGGTCGTAACAGCATGAATGTACCGATCCCCAATGGCTTGAGAACGGTCCTTCTCAAACTCCGAATAGATAGCTGCTGGAATCATTACCAAGGCGTATAAAAAAAATAGCAAGGTTTGAAAAACGAACCCTGAAGTCCAGTACCCTCTGGAAACGAGTCTCCACGACGATTCTTAACCATGTCCCGACGGTTGCGATTATTAATCAGGGACGGATGGTATTCTTGCGGCAATTTTCCTCCCAGAATATTGAGTGTACTTGATGCTATAAAACATAGTTGAACGTCAGTTGATTATTTAGTGTACCTCAAACACTCGCATTTATCCACACGGAGGGTGGCTGTGCCAACAACATCAGCGGCATCAATACACTTGTAGTATTTGTGTTGAACTGCAGCTGGCACTTTGCTGCGAGGAAAGTGAGGGTGATTATGAGGGACACCCGCAGCTGGAATCACAACAGCACGTGAATCGGTTTCATCCACGGGAATGTAAACAGTTATCTGTGCAGGACACTTGCGCTTCTCGGAGGGAGCAATCACATGAAGACCGTTCTGAAAATGAGTCCGTGCTAATAATCCTAGAATTAGTTCAGCCACCCTTGACGTGACGAATTTTGGAACTTGGTAATGCGTCACAGAGCCTCTTGACAAATACATTTTTTCGTCACGTTTGGTCCAAATTTTGGTTGGAATTGTGGAAAATGGGGTTTTTTCGGTGCTGCAGGCACAATTCACCCTTTTCATGTCCTCTCGTGGGCTCTAACCACCTTTCTGGCTGAAATTGCGCTGTCTGTGGTTGGGAAAACACAGGTCCAGTGCAAAAAAAAACCCAAATTTTTTTTTTTTTTTTTGATTTCTTAACTTCTTCCCCGGTTTACAGCTCTTTGCGGAACTTAGGGCGCGGCCTGGTTTTTTATTTATTTACATTTTTGTTGTTGCGAGCTCAAATCTTAGCCGATTCCCTTGAAAATATAACCGATCGATTCGCATGGCGATTGCGGAGGGCATCTCGTCCCTGTATTTTTGATGGCATGATCTAAGTTACCATATATGGAAATTCCGGTGTCCATATATGGTAACTTAGATCATGCCATCAAAAATACAGGGACGAGATGCCCTCCGCAATCGCCATGCGAATCGATGTATCCATTTTCTCTTGTTTTTTTTTTTTTTTTGGTCTGCCCTACCACTGTTACCATTGTCATCTACCACTGGCAAATTCACTTTTAAAGCTGATGGCTGTTTGGCGTTGCGCAAACTGATGGCTAATGGCTGATGAATGGCTAATCAAGTGGACTTTTTGTGAGTCATTTTGTGCCAGAATGAGAGGCTATGGGCATGTGAATGCATATGGACCTCAAGGAATGGCCAGTAATTGCAGAACAACATCAAATTGAATAAAATTGAAGATTTTGTACCTACCATCCAACCAATGAGGAGATGGAGGGAAGAGGTCATTGATAGATGAGTGGTAGGACTCTTAAGTGGCTGAATAACACAAAAAATGCGGGTAGAAATTGTAGCCATTTGAGCCATTAGCCATCGGTTTGCGCAATGCCAAACAGCCATCAGATGGCTCCAATGGCTGCAGCGCAAACAGGCTATTCACTATTCTAGTCTCGATCCCGCGGTCTTTGATATGTTTTATCAAGTCAAGTGGCAACCCGGGATGAACAGAGTCGGGCAACTGGAATATACAAGAACCCAATCAACGTAGGAAGGAAAGCGACTAAAGGGACAGTTACACTAAAGGGCCTTATGTAACATTCAACGCTATGTTCAACAAGATGTTAGCTTACCTGTGATCCGTCGCTCAGCCTTGTTGTTTCTGACCCTAGTCTCGGTTGAGAAAGCATGCCGGACATTGAACAGTAGATTCATGAGTTCACAATAGACGCAAGCGCCCAATCTGATAATCGATAAGGCTGCAGCGAATTTTAAGGAGCGCATGGGTCGGGCGCCTCGAATTAAAAATGACCGGGATATTTAACCAGATTGAAGCAGATATTGACCTTCTAACGAGTGCATGGGTCAGGTGTCTCGAATTAAAATTGAACACCATATTTCACCAGATATTTCACCAGATTGAAGTATCCAAATGTCGTCGATTCACCCATATTTTCAGCACATAAGTTGTCTGGAGTTGTTTGGTGGTCAGAATACAAAGAACCACCATGCGCAATTACTTTTTTCGGCCGCGAGTAGTTGGGTGAAACCCACGGGACGCGTATTGGCGCGCCGTGCTCTCGGTTTGTATGATGATCAGAAGTACGCCTTGTGAGTGATCCAGTACCGACTCTCGGACATTCTATTGAAGATCTCAATATAGCCTCGCATACGCAACACCAGTCAGACTACTTCCAGTTGGGATAGTGGCAGGAATTCAGAACAGGCGTGAGGGACGACATGGCCGGTGGCAGGAGGAAATACATGAATAAATACTTTGCGATCTTTATCCGTTGCTGATAGGAGACACACTAGAAGCGTCTTGCCAGCTGAAATTGACATCCTCTCGCTCCCACCATGTGCCGCACACCTGACCGCCGCTGACTGCAGCTGAGACCGGGATTTCTCAGTATGGGGAAGGCAAATAAAGGAGTTGTCGGCCTCGAGATCCGGAATAATGGCTTTGAGTGCGTTGACTTGTGCACGTCGTATCCCGTTGGGTAAGATTCTCTTGATTCCCTCCCCAGGATTACCGATTGGTCTTTCGAGCCCCCATTGGTAGGTAATACAGGTTTCCGAGCCCTTTGCGAACTGTTTTGCCGGGCATGTGTGGTGTGGATCACCGGACGAAAGAAGTGCAGGCGGTCTACCCGGCGCTGAACATAAATGTCTTCAAAACCGTCTGAGAATTCTGTGAAAAGTCAATGCGCTGTGCTTCCATAATCTCTTCCGGTGATATCTCCTCTTGAAGGAGAATACGAATGGCGCGAACAGACTTGCAATAATGGGTGTAATATTTGTCGGGAAGGATGCCGTAGAAATGGGCGGGCCCCATCCCGAAAAAGTACAAAACAAATTCCCATGTCGACTTGTAGCCACTGTGGATTTTCTCGGCGGGATTGCGAGGTGGGGTGTCGAAGGAGCCAGGAATGCATTTGGAAAGATCGGTAACAGCGCGACGGTGTAACTTCCATGTTTCGCCCGTTAGCACAACCCAATCCTAATTTGCCCTGTTATCGGTCTTGTCGCATTCGAAGAGGCCTCTCCACAGCGGAATGCACAAATCCGTGTACTCGCTATGGCGGAAAGTAACCGGAACTTTAGTTTTACAGGCTTATAACCAAAATCTCGCTCATTCTTGTGGACAAATTCTCAATCCACGATGACTTTGGCATTGAATATGAGAATAGGCTGCGGAGCACAGCCAAAATACATTATTTGCCCTTGCTCGTGGCATTCAGAAATACATTATAATGCACTGGATGGTGGGTTCCATTGTGAGGCACGTGGTTCAAAATGGCCCCTTATCCCTGCGGAATACAGCCAGAAGAAATACATTATGAGGCACGGGGTTCATAATTGATTCCTTATCCCTACCGAACCCGGCCAAAATCCATTATAATGCACTGGATGGTGGGTTCCATTGTGAGGCATGGCGTTCAAAATGCCATTATGACGCACGTGGTTCAAAATGACTCCCTTATCCCTCGTCGACTGCGTAAGCAAGTTTCTGAGGCCGGTGGAGCCCCTCTGCAAATTCTCTGAGGCGGCGGCAGAGGATGAAATTAAGCCTATAATTCAACCTGGTGAAAAGCATGACCTTGGGCTAAACAATGCAATACACCGGGCTGCCATTTGAAAAGCATGACTTCGATCTAAGCAATACAATGCACTGGGTTGCCATTTGAAAAGCATGACCTCGAGCTCAACAATACAATACACCGGACTGCTACAGTCATTCCACGGCCCTTGCACGAGGTTTCAGAAAGTTCGATTTCCTGACGTATTACTAAGTGTATCGGTTGAAACAAAATATGTAGGGAAACTGTAAAGATAGCCCAATCATGGTACCGCAAAAATATTTGGAAGAGAATGCCGTCTTTGGCTCATTTGAGGCCGATTCGTCTGGGCCGATTTTTCCGGTATCATCGGTCCTTGCATTTTCGCACAAACAGGACTGTAATATCCTCTTTCCACGGGAAATTTGATATTTTTTATAACTGACTTTTCACTCGCTCTCAAAAATCAGCCTCCGGATGATTATTACCTTGCTTGCCAAGGTCTCTCCACCCTCATAATGGCACCATGTTTCAGGCGACCCGATGATCCTATTTTTCCCGACACGACGTAAAATTTACATAACTTCCGGACAGTTCATTCTCCCCAGTGTTCTCTCCGACACACAGCGATAAAATGGTTCAATTGTGACGCGCAGCGGGGCCACGAAAAATTATCATATGCAAACCTGTCTTAGCTGTCCGCAAAACTCTCAGGCGCAAGCAGGAGCTGGCAAAGCCCAAAGAATGGGCACTCACCCATGCGATTGGGTAAAGTATAATTTATGCATCCACCCTTGGGCAAGCAAGGTCTGTTTCGACAAAGTCGGAGCTTCCTAGTGAACGATTACATAAGTACTCGTAATGGGCGCCCCGATCAAAGCCTGTGATGATCGGCAATGTCTTCTGATAGCGGAGTGACGTGTAACCGGGGCCCCAGGGTCATTTTCTGAGCCGTGTACAAATAGATATGTTCCAGCACTGCCACACCAATATAGAGAGTTCCGTGACCTCTGGTTTAACAACCAAAGCAGCCAGGACAATTTCAAGCAGACAATGCCTAATCCAAAATGCTCAAAGTAAGCCAGTTTACAGCTGCGGCTTTCGGGATTGTCGACTTAATGCAGAGCTCCACTTCGTGGAGCTTCTGCGCGACGTGGTTGCCAATCGATCTGTAAATTTTCGCGGATCAGTTCAAAATTTTCAGCTACATTTTCGGACAGGCTGAACTCAAAGGTTTCAGATACAATTTCAGCTAAATATATTTTGAAACCTAAACTAACACTTTTGGTAACGTTTTTGGCCAAAGGTGAGATTTGTCTCTATGTGGTGTGTATGGCAGGCTATGACGGGCTATGACAGGCTATGGGGATCTATGGGGATGTATCAAACAGCTATGTTGAGCTATGATGGTCTATAAGGTTCTGCCCCACCACGATCACGTCTATAGCAATCCCAATACACTGTCCAGGCCTCCCGAAATACAGATTATCGCGTTGTCACGCATGATATCTCTGTAATAAAAAATCAGCACAACACTATGAGATGGAGACATTGTCGTACGCAAATTTAGGTGTTCACACATGTTTGAGGTTGTGAATGAAATGCATGATCTCCGAGCAGTACTTGTTGCAGCCTGCGCCACGGAACATCATGGCGAGATGGGGGAGCAGTGCTTCAACTCGTCCTATAGCTCCGTCTGATATTGCACGCACCAGCACAATCACCATAAGCAAATCCCGCGTTAATAACCGAGTGTTGTGATATGCAACATCGTCCTTGGGGTTTTAGGCTGGTGCAGGAGATAAATTGGAAGGGGAGGGGGATTCTGCTTCACCGTCAGTTTCCGAGTCCTGAAGATTCGTTACTGGCGGCAGGGTCTTTGGCCGGTTCAGAAACATCAAACTCGGCCATGGGGGTGGCGTAATTGTTCACTATGCGTGAAGCAGGCGCCTGAATGACAGCTGTTGCCTCGTGCCTGTATGGACCTAAAATAATGTGGCAGCTGTGCCAGTGAAAACCACCCACAGCAGCACTGCAAATTAACCGTTCTTTAAGCAAATGGCTCCTCGGCTGTGCTATTTCTCCATATATTTGTGCTCTTTCCTTCCTCTGCGGTTCCTCTGTTGGAGATTGATGCCGTTATGGCGCATCAATGATTAGTGATCCGATCGGCCGACATCGAGGTGTATCAGATGCAATGGGTCAGCACAGCTGATGTCCGGCACACTGCGTCCAAGTGCGACACAGGTGCCGCACTTTCGCTGAACATGCGGCACACCCCCGAGCGCACTCAAACCTCAGCGGATTCACATGTTTTTGCGGGCAAACCTGCTCAGAATCCTCGAATTTGTGCGCGATTCTGGTCGCTTGCTCTGCTACGCCACGTAGCGCCCCGGGCTTTGTCCTCTTTCCCATTACTTTTCTATCTTTCTTTCTATTGCATATGATCCGCTCTACCGCCTTGCATTAACACTCATACATCCCGCTCATAGCATCCTCCCCTGCCCCTCCTACCTACTGGATAATACCATCCATGCTGTTCATCTACCCCCGCTAGCTACTCTCCTGTTTTAAGTACAAGTGCTACTCCAACAACAAATGAGGAAATATTCCAGGACTTTCGTGTCCGCCGGGATGTGATTCAGAAATGATTGGAATATTTTCAGCAACATCACCCAACATTTCGGTCCCGTTGTGTAACCATTGAATGGGAACGACTCAACCAGCTTCCTCAAGATGGATCTATCTACAACCGGCTGTGTACAGTCAACTGAAGCCATGCCTGAACCAGAGCAGGATTTTGGCCCACCACAGGAGGGAGAGAATCCTGGAGAACATACACCACTATTCACCCGAGGCTTTGTTCCAAATCTCAACACAGGACAGACAGAAATGGACCAATTGCGAGCAGCTGCGTTTCCCCTAGATGCACCAGTAATCCTCACCATGCCCATAGTTCATGGTACTCCAATCAGTGAACACGATGGAACACAAATTGCAACTGATGCATTTCCTTCCCTTTTTCCCCATGGCCAAGCCGACTTTGCTGAACCACGCAGCATAAAGGTCACAATGACTGAGTGGGCCGATCATCTTATGCGTTTGGAGGATGGCCGTTTTGCACGACATCCCCGGTTTCGATATTGGGCATTGAACACCATTATGCATCATGATGCAAAAAAAATCAGCCAGATGGTACTGCACTACACATCTGGAAGACAAAGACTTGACAGTGGAAGACATCCAATAGATGCTCAATACAGATGATGCAAATGGTCTGGCTGATCGGGTGGCACATAGTGGAGGTTCAAATCTTCCTGGGACACGTCCATTCTGGGCAAGGGCACAGAGGGATCTCATTGCACAAATCCGATCGCCAGAGTGTGGGTCTCCTCATGCATTTGTGACTTTCTCTTCTGCAGATATCCGGTGGCCAGATATGCACAGACACATGCCTAACCATGACGCTGCTGTGGGGGAAGATGCACATTCATACCGTATTCGGATGAAAGATCTCAACGAGAATCCACCTCTATTGTGCCAGGTCATGCTTTTCAAAATGCCAGCCCTTTGAATGCACCTCTATTGTTCCAGGTCACGCTTTTCAAAATGCCAGCCATTTGAATGCACCAGGTCATGCTTTAAATGCACCTCTATTGTGTCAGGTCACAGTTTTCAAGATGCCAGCCATTTGAATGCACCTAGGCTTTCCAAAATGGCAGCCATTTGAAATTGAATTTATTGCGTCAGGTCATGCTTTTCAAAATGCCCACCATTTCTAGGGCTGTTGGCCGTACCGTATACGGAGACGGCCGTCGATTTGACGGGTAATTACGGGTGAAACCGTACCGTATCCCGTACCGTACAATCAGAATCCAGAAGGCTGCCGGTACGGTACGGGTCAACAACGGCCGTATACGGCAGACGGCGTGATTTTTTCTTTCTTTGGAGCACTGCAGAGGATCATACAAGTACGCTACATTCCACGAGTCATCTCCTCGACGGCCAAACGTGCAAGACGGAGGCGCTGCTTCACGATCATCAAAGTCCGGATCGTCTCCGGTTTCAAGCTGGCTCGGCGAAGAGAAATGGTGTCGCGGCCACCGGAGAAGATGCGCTCAACAGCAACGGCAGAACCTGTGTAGATGTGCTTGTGAGCCGAACCAGCTCCAAAGGAATTAGACAATCATGTACCAGGAATTGTGAGAATATCCCGCGCGAGACAGAAAAGGTTGGGGAACTGAGCACGACGCCCAAACCACCACTCGATTGGATCACAAAGATCGAAATCTTCGCGCGGGAGCTTGTAGTATTGTTGAAGTTCGTCAATGACTGCGCGATCCTTAACGCGATAGCGGGCAGCGAAGTCTTTCTGCGGGGAGCCTTTTTGCTGGAATGAAGACAGTTCCGGGCGTTGAGACTGACGTACGGGGGTCTTGTTCGCGTAGTAGAGGCGGAAATGGTAATCCAGTCGATCTTTTGCGCTTTTGAGATGATCCAAGAGGTCGTCGTCGCCCTCGAAATCAGCACGAAGTCCGTCATAGGAGATCCGCGGATCGAGGACTACAAGATAGTCAGCAATCGCTCAACCCCGCAGTTTATCAAAACGTACGGGCGGCCCAGGTATAGAACGGTGACTGATCAAATTTATAATAATATTCACTCAGCTTACGATGAGCCTCCAATAGGCCATTGCGCAAGACAGACCGAGTACCGACAGGAAGCTCCTTTATTGTGGTCCGTAAATCATCCTGAAGCCCGCGGAAGATGGCAGTGGTGAATGAAAGCATTGGCTTCTTGGTGGTGGACAAGGTGGTTGTCGCAGTTCGAAACGACTTTAACCAACTGGTTACCAGGATTATGGCATCCCAGTCCGCATCTGAGAGCTCTAAATGGCGCAAATCCCGGTTTTTAGCGACGAAGTTGTCGATAATGGAACGGTAATCGATTGCCCGCCCTGTACAAGGTGCCTATTAATTTTGCCCGAGAAAATGAATCCAAACTCACTGAGCATCTGGTGTGTCGAGGACCAACGAGTCTTGACATCGAGGATCAGCATCAACGCTACCTGGCCGAGCTCGTGGTCCATGAACTCGGGGGAGATTTGTACTTCTCGAATCCACTCCTGTCGGCGCTGTGGGCTACCTCGAATCACCTTGACGATGTTCCGAAGCTGAGGGTATGGTTGGAATGTGAACGAGAGGGAAAAAAAAAACAATTGGGCTGCACCGACCTTCTGGATGGACTTCAGTTGCGGTGCGTCACTGGAATCTTCTTCATCATCCTCCTCAGCTTCCCCCTCGATATCGTGGTCTCGGGATAGGGGAACTGCAACGGTCTCTTGATAAGAATCACCCGAACGACCCGCAGCTTTCTTGCGGTTCGTCTTGGTGATGACGCCGATGGCTTCCAACAGCTATGTTTGAATTTGAATCAACTACGCATTTATCAATAGTGCAGTGGACTCACTTTTATGGCTGCGAGATGAGCGGTGTGAGGCATGCA
Source organism: Mycena leptocephala (assembly GCA_029378395.1). Taxonomy (NCBI): domain Eukaryota; kingdom Fungi; phylum Basidiomycota; class Agaricomycetes; order Agaricales; family Mycenaceae; genus Mycena; species Mycena leptocephala. The sequence continues at coordinate 39,513 of JARJLF010002258.1, forward strand.
GCGAATGCGGGAATCCATGGCGCTGAAATTGATGCCCTTTTCATGGCATTTCTTCTCGATGACTTCGAGCATGGTATCGTTATTTGATGCATTATCCATAACAAACGCTACGGTCTACATAAACAAATGATTCAGCTGAGCAGTCAATGCGTCGCAATTGGCAGCGTTATCGGTGACAACGTTGCGTACCCTGTCTTCTAACCCGTATGAAGCAAGGGATGCCCAAACTTCCTCGGCCATATTCTCTCCCGAGTGTTCCCCGTGCAACTCGCGGAAGTCAATCAAGGTTTCCTCTGTGGGAGCGCAATGAACGTCATTGTTTTTGCGTAGATTAATGGAAGAAGTGCTCACCAAGCTTTCCCTCATTTGTGATGTAATGAACGATAATGGCAAGGAAAGGGTGCTGACTGCTCGACGTCCAAGCATCCAGAGAGACGCTAACTTTGGAATCCAGTTCCTGGGCATCCTTTAGTATGATTGAGACTGGGACTGAGGAAAATAAGCATACGGAGAACATCTGGCGCATTCCTTCAACTGTATCTTCGCCCATCTTCATTATCTTGGTGCGAACAGCATCTCGTTTAGGAATGCGAAGGCTTGCGCCGTGGTGAGTGTATTGAAGCAGCCGTTTAAACTCGGGCTTTTCAACCGTGTCGAATGGTTGGTCGGTTGCGACAATCCACTCCGTGAGAAGGGATTCAAATTTAGCCTGGTCCCACTCGCCCTACAAAGTTAATAAGTATACGACTTGAGAACATAATACATATGTGTCCAGCGCACCGTCGAGGCCCAGGATTGCGCCTCAAACAATTTAACAATGTTGGCCGTAACAGCTTCAACTTTGCCAAGATACTCGGATGCAGCGGCGGCATCCATCACCGTAGCCCCGCGGGTGAGATCGATCTCCTCCTGCGTAGGGGGGTAGAACGACGGCTCATGGCCTCGTAGAGGCGGTGCATAATAGGAAATTTGGTCCTCAAATGGCTTTGGAGACCTGTGGTTGGCAAAATGAGTATTGACTCAATATCTAACCTGAGTACACACCATTGAAGCTTGATTTCATCGCACGAGTGATTGTCAGGACCTTGCGAGCTCCATGGAAGCACTTGTAATGCCTGTCGCCCGGGGAACCTACAGTTCCATCGGCGCCCATGTCTACGGGCTCAAAAAAGAGGTAGATAAGATTTTTCGTCCTGCTGGCCTGAGGGATAGTCAGGGATTAGGACGATTGTTAACTGCATCAGGACACATACCTCTCCGCCATCCCTGCTACCCCCAGCATGGGAGGGATTGCCCTCACTGTCGACCGCCCCAGCAGATGCGCGATGAGATTTCTTGCGGGGAGGCTCTTCCCCAGCGTCACCCCTCTGCTTACGCTTTTTGGTTTTGGCACGTTCCCGTGCCTTTGCGTTCTTGGCCTTGCGCTTCTCCTCCTCCTTGCGAGAGTCCGTGGTCGGTCTGTAAACATTGGCAGGGAAGGTTTTGGATGGCAACATTGCCGCAATCTATCCGACGGTCAGTATAATGAGAAGCCTGTTTAACGAAGGAAAAATAATACCTCATCATTGTCCAACGACATTAAGGATGGACAGGAGTCAGAGTCGTCACTCGAGTCTACGACAAACGAAGTATGGGTTAAAACTATTGAAGCAGCTTTCTGGGAAAGTCTAACCTGAGTCTGAGCTTGAACCCTCAAAATCGTCGTCGTCCTCGTCCGAGGAGAAGACCACGGTGTTGGGTTGGCGAACTGCCTTGCGGACTGGTGCACGGACTTTGGTAGGAATGGAGTTTCCATCTTCGTCTTGCTTCTCGGCAGCAAGAGACTGGGTCAGCTTGTCAGTTTGTCTCTGGCGGGTGCTGCGGCGGGGTTCTGGAGAAACAATGAGCAAGCGTTTGTGGAATAATAATAAGTACAGGCCTTTGGATGACAACAGTGGAGTGTCGTCTGATTCAGAATGGTAGAAAACAATGTCTTCAGTAGGAAGAGGGTTGCCCCTGGCGTCGAGGGCACACTGGTCGCTCATGTGGAAGCACTTGAGTGGGGAAGTGCCTCATAATAGCAGCGAATTTATACAATTCCGACTACTGAGAGAACAGAAAAGGAAAGGGCTCATGTGGCTGAAAATAAGCACGGTGTCAGCATGGGCGCGACCAATGAAAATTGTTACAATGCTATCCCGACATTGAAATACCTGAGGCGAGCACTTGGGGGTCAAGGAACGGGGATAACCCGCCACAGCCAGCGTTGGGCGCGACCAATAAGCACTGTTAAACCTAGCCGACACGGAATAGTCCGAGCTGCTCCCAAGCGGCCTCGGGTCGCAGGCAGCGCGGAGGTGGGAATCAGCATTTCGAGGCCAAGCGGGGCGCTCCCATATTATATTCTACAAATATTTCGGTGAGCTTAACCAAGTCTCATGATTGACCTTGGTCCGTGGTATGAACAAACTTCGAGTTGTCGTGGCTTCATAAGCTTAAAATCAACATGTGCACGAATAGGTCAAAACTACCGGTAGACTGTGTTGCACCGTTGAGAGACTTTTTATTACACGGACAACGGTAACTAATCAGCATCTGGAAAGAGTATATTCATCGGAATAGTCCAAGGACAATGGCCTTTCGCCTCCAGTTGCCCCACAATATACCTGTTTCGGCGTTTGATCCTCTCGTCCAAAAAGAAATTGTACCGAGTCACTTCCATGTCCTGCACAATGGAGATAAAACCGTAGCCTTCGCAAATTCAGCAGGAAGTGAATGAGTGTACTTGGAATGATTATGTGTGCCACTATTCTCGAAAATGGCACCGTCACGATAGAAGACAATGGACCACTCCACCGTACATGACCGATGGCGGAGAGGGGACCCACAAGTGCAGAGCGCATCTATTTGCCGAGCAACATTTGGTCCAGGCGCAATCTGGGTAGTGCACACCACTGCTCTGCAGTCGATAACACCGGTACACCTGAAACGCGACAGCTTCCCTTTTTCAGCCGTAGCAGCATCGAGCAACCCGCGTCTCCCAGGAAGCCTGTCAGAGATCCAGTACAGGGCGAGCCGTGAAGTGTCTTCCACCTGTTGGCGTGTGAAATGACACAGAAATTTGCCATCGGGGAACCCATTCCAGGTCGATAGAGGGAAGTCAGCTAATGGCGCATCACCGTAGGACAACTGTGCTCCAGGCACGGTCGCAAACGGCGGAGAGAGCTGCGGCGGGGCAGTGGTATAACGGAGTGCTTGTGCGGAATAAGTGGATAAGGCAAATGTTTGGGAGGTGACACACGATTCTTCTGCTTCAAATCTGTTCGGACTGAACCCTCCGGCTCCTCTCTGACCCAGCCTTTGAGTTGTCCTGAGAGAAAGCTAAGCACTGCAACGGTTGGCGTAGGCTAGGGACTTACCATCATGATCATAATATGGGACAAGAGGTTTTTTGCGGGCCCGTCGAGTTGAATGCTCAGTTGTGGCGGGAATATGAACGACAACAAGCAGGTAGAGAAGCACGAGGCCATATATCCCGAGTACAGTGGATGTGGTGACCAAACGCGCAGCAGCGGAATACAGCCACTGGAGAAGCCCCAGGACGTGATCCCGATTCGTCATTGCAAGCAGGGAGATGAGCAGAGTGTTGAAGGCGAGTAACCCTATCATGCACGAGATAGGAGAGGGAAAGCAAGGGTGTCACGCATCAGTGACCGTGACATCTAAACATTGCGCAAACTTCGAGTATTACCATTATATTGAACACCTGTTCATTCTCCGCAACTTTTCACAACGAATTTCTCTCTCTCATATTTTCCCCTTGTACACCCCACAACCTCCAGAGATTTTCAGGAGTCCGACTCGGACTCAACTATAGTTTGATTATAGTTCGAGCCGTTTAATATGCGACTGACATCGAAGTGTCTCAATACATCCGCAGAAACTTTGACCCAGGATTCCATTGGGATTTCAGCCAATCAACTCCAAGTCACCGACCTGGTAGCGGGCTGACCCGTAACATCAAGGGATGCTGGGAGCACTCAGTAGTACTCGCATCTAGATTCTTGACTACATAATGAATCTGTATGATTCTTCCATCCGGCGTCAGTGGCCCGCGTTCTAATCAAATAACCAATGAGATTGAGGTATATTTTGGATTTTTACGGTGTGAAACCGGTCGGGGGGGCGAGAACCTGGTCAAAGGTTGGGATACTTTCGTAAGTTCGCCTACGTGATGTATGGCAAGGATGTGGAGTGCCTGAATAATGGATGAGTACTAATCTACCTCACAAGAAGTTGGGCTGAGGTCAAAGCACGTTGTGGAAGGAGCTGCACGCCGCGTGGCACTCTTCTCTCTTGTTGCGGCGAAAGCACAGCCACCACCGCGTTTGAGCCACTGCGCCGCGCCGCGCCGTTCATCGCCTGAATTGAATATCTCAGCTGGCCTTTGATAGATAATATTACCACTCCATGACCTCCTCCCTGCCAGTTCTCAATGTCTGAATCTCAAGAGAACAGCGTCAATTGATATGCAAAGAGACCCATATCCCAACTTTGCCGTAGAGCATCTTTCCGATGCAGCCTTTTGAAGGATTGCCCAGCGGTAATTCTTTTCAGCAGATGTCAGATCCTACTTGGTGAATTCAAAGAGATCAAGGACTTATTTGACGCAAGGGAACCAAGGAGTGGCGTGGAGATTGAGAGATTCTCCCCGGCGTGTTTGCACTAAACATCCACAACCTTGACTATCTTTCAATTTCAAAATTTGGGGTCCCTGAATCAAATTAGTGCTCAGTTCTTCTGGGCTTTTTCAAAACTCATACTGGAAGTCACTATCAACCTGCGCATATTTTTGCATCCCAACAAGTGGCTGTGCAGTTAGTGTTCAGGTTATAACCGGCGCCGAGGAAAGACGAAGAAGGATTTCAACCTGAAATATCATCAGATGGAGATTTATGAAGGGAATACACATTCTGGCTGACTACGGCAGTTTCAGCTGCCGTATCGGTGCTGATTGGCTGACGCGGCGCCGCTCTGCACTTCGCCGCGTCGCGCCGCGCTGCCCTGAAAGCTTCAGTTTCCAAACACAAAGTATAGTACAGCAATCCCCGAGCTCACTGACCATATTTCAGCGCCTCAAACTGCCGAGGACTGCGCCAGAAAACACTTTGCCGCTATTACGGTTGCCGTATATTGCACTTGGCCGCGCGGCGCTGATCTTCTTTTAAATGTGTTACTTCTATCCAGATACAATTTCTGAAGAGTTGGGGATATTATGGGAGCCTCTATACCGAGTGAGGTGGGCAGTTTCGGACAAGAACGGTGTCAGGACCTAGGTCAGTGACCCAAGTGACCACCTCACTGATGACGCAGTTTGTGGCACCCTCTGCACTACTGTATGTGTACATCTTTCGCCAACATTTTGGACTGAGTCTCCAGCTATAGCTACACAGGACGAGATAACCTCTGCCGAGTTTGTCCTGAATATTGGAGT
>JARJLF010002259.1:0-44969 GCA_029378395.1 Mycena leptocephala
GGGTGCGGACGCAAATGCACTGATAAAACTTGGAGGAGCATCACTTGGAACAGCGCTGCAGGCTGCATCGAGTATGGGTCACGAGTCTATTGCTCGGCTTCTCATCGAGACGGGCGCAGATGTGAACTTGTGTGGAGGCGAGGTGGGAACAGCTCTGCTCGCTGCGTCCATGGCAGGCCACGAGTCACTAGTACGACTACTCCTCGAGAAAAATGCCGACATAAATGCTCAGGACGAATTTTACGGAACAGCGCTGCAAGTTGCGTCAAAGATGGGCCACGAGTCGCTGGTTCAGTTGCTCATCGAAATGGGTGCAGATATAAATGCGCCCGGAGGCAACCCCAAAACCCTGTCGCCAGCTGCATTGGATCGCTTGACCAGGATTCTGGTCAGGCAGGGGTTTGACTTGAATGATCTATCAGTAGTTCCAGAGCTAGGAGTGTTCGGAACTGCCCTGCAGGTTGCATCGAAAGGAGGCCACGAGTCGGTGGTTCGACTACTGGTCGAGAAAGGAGCCAATGCTGATATGGAAACGACACCAGCATACATACGAGATAACAGTGCCTCTGATTCTCGAAACACCGGGTAGGGACTAGGCAGACATCTAATTACATATCAATGGAACTTGAATAAACTTTTCGATGATCTGAAATATCTCGTATCTTAAGCAGATGCTTCCAATCAGTGTGTACCTGTTTGCCCAACAATTCGTCAATTTTTTCTCAAACATGTTTGTGCTATGACTCAGAGTTCGCTCAATTCGGTATCCTTTCTCAAGTTTATTTTCAGCCAATCCCAGTTGAGGCCACAAATCACGAATTACCTCTGGCGAACCCCACGTTTGTGTAGCCTTCCTTCGAATAGGTTTCACGTCACATATGTAGTCAACCGTTCAACTGCACGCACTATGAGAATTCCAATGGCTCGAGAAAAACATACTAACTTGCTTACGCACCAAGCGGAGTTTGAATTTGGGTGAGCTAACTTGCGTAACTTGTGTGGGCGCTAACTTGTGCTTGGGCTCCCAGTATCCTCACTGTAAATAAACATTCCATAACTCCTCCTAAGTAATGTTGCCGTGACTTGGACTCCAGGTTGAGTTGAGTTGAGTTGAGTCATGGTCACAACTTGAACTGACTCCGAAGTCGAGCCAAGTTGACTTCAAGTGACTTGGGTCGACTTGAGTCGGGCCTCACCTCCAAAAATACCGGACCGTTAAATGGGATAAATTAAACACATTCATTGTGACCCAATTACGGTGTTTGTGTTGTCTGCCATATTGGTATTGGTGAGCTAATCTTCTTTGGCCAAAAGATCATGTCAAACTTGTATTTCAATGACATTTTATAATCAAGGGAAGATTTCTTTCATTATTTACATACCCCATTCAATGAGATTGGGGATATCATTGAAGTCAACATCAGAAGTCACCGAGTTCCATCCATCACAAGTGAAATGAACAGGTCCGAGTACATCCCATCTGATACCAGATACTGAGGCACAGAAAGCGGCCTCATACGCTGCCCATTGGGTGAGAAAACGATTCATTGAGACAACAAATGCCTACTAGTAGTTTAAATTAGTAAAGTGGTGCAAATTGAGAGACCGATACATGCATTAAAATCCATGATCTTGGATTCATTCAGAAACAGAATACCGTCGCGTATTTGGATGACAGAAATGTCATCAGGAAGGCTTGTATTGACAGCCGATATTAGGACAATCAATGTGTGCATGTGCGAGCTTGGATGTAGTTTGACACTTGTGCGGACTACCGGCTCAAAGGGATGCTACAAGGGATACCATCCATGAATCAGCCAGCATTCTCCTGGTAAAAGTGGGTATCCTTTGCTATATTCCACATTTACTGTAGTTCTGCAGTTATTAACCCACCTATCCGTTTCGAATGGATCCGGAAGAATTGGTCACACGCCAAGCAGGCAAAGGCCAAGAAAATAATTCTTGACAAGGTTTATGATTTTCCCCCAATCATTTTATAATTGCTCATGAAATATGCCAAAGCGCCAATCGTACGAAGTGAATAATGACAGTGGAGGATCTGGCTCCAGTTCCCCTGTTGGGTCTGGAGATTTCCGGCCTCCATCTAGATCGCGATCTCACTCAGCTACACCCGCTCATGCCGGAATAGCACTTGGAGCAAAGCGGTATTGTAATCCCATGCAATCCCTTGATTTTTCCGGCACAGGCCTCAGTGGGACAGGAAACAACCCGTCAATTGAAGATGAAGTGAATCACTACATCAACAGCCCGATACCTCCAAGAAAGACAACAGATATGATCAGCTATTGGATGGTTTGATTTTGAAATTTTGAAGCCTCCGAACACCCACTTGAACTTATGTAGAACCACGGAAGAACAACATGGCCAAAGATTCATCGCCTCTTTACTGATTATGCTCCCATTCAGGTGACCTCAGTGCCTTCGGAGAGGGTTTTCTCCTCCTCAGCAGAGACTGATACGAAACGACGTAACCACATCAGTCCCATTCTAATGGAGGCTCTCCAAATGCTCAAATTCAACTTTAAAAAAGTATGGCTTAATTTCATGTTGGAGTGGCAGTTGCCCCGGTTGCTGAGGAGGAAGAAGATTGACTTTGGGATTTGGCAAAGGCTACTGACGACCAAAGGACAACATTCGGAGGGAAATTTCAGATAGTTGTGAATTTGATACATGGAAATGCCAGAATGTTCCTGTAGGTGTAAGTATCATTTGACCAGTCGAGGCGAATTCAAAATAAAATACTCGTAGGCCCCTCGGCGTTCGCAGCATCAAAGAATGAGGGATCTCTTGAAATCCATCATGTTTTCCTGGACTCGAACCAGTCAGTCGTTTCGACTCGTTCGATGCTACGCCGGAGCTGGAAGATGATCACCTAAATCAACGTCGGCTTGCAGACACAGACATTCCCGAGAATCATTTTCTGACTTGGGCAAACCTTCTCATACGTGCCAGCAAAAAAATACTATGTGGTTGCTGGGGAGCGGGTCGGCACAGCCACGAATTCCCTTTTCGAGCCAATCCGAAGTTGTTTTCTGTTTTGCACCCAACGTCGACGAACTCTCTGACCTGACCCCACTTCGGCGGTCTCTCCAACCTGACGATGACTAGCAGCATTATAACTGGGAACGCACCGCGAGAGCCCTAACTCGAATGGAAAAGGTCTTGCGGAAGAATCGCGGCAAGGATAAGGACTCTGGAGGGCGCGGTGTGTGCAGGCCCTTTATCGGACGGAGCACCCACAACGGAGAGGACTAGGCGAACGACGACTGGAGGTGAAATGATGTCGTCCATGATCGATGACAAGAGGACGAGGTGTACTTCGGCGGCGGCGATACGCTTCACGCTGACCTGTGGCTGGCGAAAGACGCGCGTGAGGTGTCGAGTAGAAATGATGAATGGTAAGTCCTGCACTCCTCCCCGCTCGCCTGTATATTGGCCTACTCCGTCAATTCATTCACTTTGACCCTCTACTGAACTGCGCTGGCCCTCGTTCCTTTGTTCTGTCTATCGAATCCCCATTCGCGATCCATCTCCTTTCTCCGATTTTCGTTGCTTGGGACCGAGATCTGACTTCCGACCAGGAATACAAAATACATTGATTTATAAACGCTATCGATACTGGTCCTTTGAAGCTCAAGATATGCGACGCAGCGACACTCTCCCTGCATGCTCCTCGCCTGTGCGCGCCCTACGCACGCACCGCCGAGATCGCCACGTACCGCTCCTAGTACTATACATCTCAATGTCGAGCGGAGACAACCAGAGCCAAAGAGGCGTAGTGCTGAGTACCGACCGCATAACGTCAATCCTCGCGGCAGGCTCGTACAGTGTGCAGCAAGCGGAGCCGTTCGCCCTCCGCCCACCTCGCACAATGCCAGCTGGCTCCCACACGTCCCCACTTCCTCTGCATTCTCCTCCGAGTCCGCCCTCGACATCGACATCCATCTGTTCCTGCAGCGAGGAGAGACGTCCGTTCGCCCAGGCGAGCGCTGCCTGCTCGAGGAGCCCGTCCTGTTGCCTGTCCTCCATCCTTGATCTGCAAGCGGAGACGTCTCCCTTCCTCACTCCTCCCTCCTCCCACCTCGCTCTCGCGGCTCAGCTTGGAAACTGGGATTCCCGTTCCGCTCGGCGCCCACGATCTGGCGCGGTGCAGTATACAGCCTTCATCTCCTCTCCTCCTCCCCCCTTCCTCGCGTTCGCCACCAAGCACGGAAACTGGATGCACATCCCACTCGGCGCGCGCGTGATGTCGGCGCTCTCGATCCGGCGATGCAGCAGAGACGTCCGCCCTCCGCCTCCCTCCTCCCTCCTCCAGCCAGCTAACACGGATGCGGGTAACGGAAATGCACATCCCGCTCTCTGTTCTCTACATTCGCCGTCCTCCCCCGGCGTCGCCATTAACGTCGGCGCCTTCGATCTGCCACCAGCAAGCGGAGATGTCTCTCTTCCTCCCTCCCCGCTTTCGCGTTCGCCACTCGCCATTGGCTTGCGAGCGAGGAAGCTGGGATACAGGTCCCGCTCGCCGCCAGCTTGACGAACGCCCGCGATCTGCTGTGATGGCGTATGCAGCAGGAGACCCTTCATTTCCTCCCATCCTCCTCGTACTCCCCACTCGTCGAAGCGCGGAACGGGAATGGGTCCTGTACATCCACCTCCGCCGTCGACGGTCGACGGTCCCTCGCAGTTCTGGTGTGGAAGCTCCTCGACTACGAAGATGCGCGGATCACCGCTCAAGCACACCCGGTGAGACCTGCGTGGAGTGCACGAGTGATGTGGCGTATACGAGCTGCGTCCCTCTCCTGCGTGGGTCACAAAAGTGGGCGAAGAGGATGGGATAGATGGGCGGGGACGGAGGAGGGAGAGGGAGAGGAGGGGATCCTTACGTGGATCACCGAGAGCGGGGACGGGGATGGTGACGAGGAGGAAGACACTTCCACACCACAACTGTGGGCGATGCGGGGCTGGGACTGCGGTCAAGGAGAAGAACGGATCTGAGTGGTATGTGGTACGTGTATGTTTATACCGCTTCTTCCCCGTCCTTGTGCCTCCCTCCCCCGCCTCCCTTCCCCCATACCTTTCTCCTCGCCGACGCCTTCTTTCGCTTCCGTCATCCCACCCTTCCCTCATTGCCATGCAGCTAATTTTCTTCACATACTACCTCCCGCTGCCACCTCTCCTCCCTTCGCGCTCCTCCTCCATCACCCGTTCCCCGTCCCGCTCTCCTTCCCTCCCTCGTTATCCTCATCGTACTACTTTTGTATCTTCGGTCTTCCTCCCGACGCGCCTCCTCCGTCCTTACTGATGCCACCCAGAGTCTAGGTACCAACCGCGCGCCTACTCCTTACGATGGACGTTCGCAGTCGTCGGGACTGGAGCGATTCCGAATCAAAATCGAAGGCGGCTAACGACGCGAGAGCAACACACTACCACTCCTCGATGCCGAGACGACACCCGCGCGCGCCCCGTCCAATTCATCCCCGTCTTCACGCCTCTCGTCCTCGCTCACCCTGCATCCCACCCGCTCCCACTCCCGCTCCCTGCTCCGCCTCGCCAAAAATGGAGACCGACACTCACTACCCATCACCGCTCCCGTTCCTAGTCGTGCGCCTTCCCCTCCTTCTCCCCCCTTCGTCTTCGGACGCGGGTGAATGAGGGTGGGGTGGTGTGGAGGCGTCCCGGAAAGGGAGTGCACGGGGGTGTTGGAGCTGGCGCAGGTGGTACCCAATTCGTGGCGTCGTCCCGGAAGATGAGGGCGGTGGGATGGGTCGTACGCTGCGCTTCTACGGACGCTTTCAGATTGCTGAGCGGCTCGCCGCTCCTTTGCGCCCCTTGCATGACTGCTTCACCGCCGTGATGATGATTCCGATGTAGCTGGCGGATGCTCCTGCTCCCCGTTGTGCCGGCCTTCCGTCTCGTCGTGCTCCGAATGTTCTGCCTCCCGAGCTCCTCGTCCCTTCGCCATGGGCGGTGAGGCTCCTGCAAGTCGAATCTGAAGCGATTTCGAGTTGAGGTGTCTGAGGATATCGTGCGTGTGGGTGTGCACAGCCGGGACACGAGGTTCTGGTGCCCTCCATCGCTTCTACGGCGTCATCCCAATGTCTGCTGCGTGGGCCCCGCGCGCACAAACACGGCGTTTGGGTCTTGTGTTTGCGGAGAGGTTGTGATCGCACCTACATATCTGCATCCTCACGCACCCTCTCCTCTTCCATCCGCACTCGCGCGCTCGTGCACCCTATCTGAGGCTTTTCACCGCCTCGCGCACGCCCCCCACGCCGGGCTCACACCCAGTCCCACTCCCCGTTTGTTTGTCATTCAGGTCGTCGGAAATGCGGTCGAGCGCCGGCCTAGTCCACTAAGAAGCAGCTTCATGACGCGCTCCGAGACCTTCCATGTTTCATCCTCGGGAACTGCTTGTGGTGTACATATAGGATTGACTCGTTCTACGTTCTCATGTGACTGACTCTACCCGCGGAATAATAGTCATTCTGTACGCGATACATATACGGATACCTCATCTTTCGTAGTATCGTAGCACTCGGACTACGTGTCCGGCAGCCGCCAGAAGGTGGCTATGGGGGAACAGACCATTTCGATTCCAATGGAGTCCTGGGCATCTAGAGTCTAGACACTGAATGCCTTGAGCTGGCGCTGAGAAGTATTGCTATTGCTCGAACCAAGGCATACTCGCGGATTCGCGGCCAGCGCAAGAGACCTAGCCAAAGATCACGACCGAAGGCGAAAAATTAGGGAGATTTTGCGGAGGTATTAGAGAGCTTGCGCAAAAGCCGCATGCGGCTTTCAAAGCCGCACGCGGCACTATACTTTTTTTGCTCCGGAGCATCACTAGAAGTGCCGAATAGCACCCTTTGACTACCAGAGCGGAAAAAATAAAAAGCCGCATGCGGTGAGTTTGCGCAAGCTCTCTATTGATCCAAAGAACCACCTCCCCAGAGAATGAAGACCTCTGGCTTAACAACAACGGCAGGATCAAAACCGAAGCGACAGTTTTTTTTTCGGAATGGCGCGGGTTGTCTAGAGTCTGATGTTCGAGCGCACTTTAGCTGGTCATATTATCAGCACACCGGAACCATACTCACATCGGCGGGAATCCCCACGCGCTCATGCTTTCAGTGCGGGAGGCATGACTGGACAGAATTTCTAAAATGCCCTCCCCCACAGCGGATGCTGCAGTTGAAGGGAGGAATGTCGTGGGTGTAACCTGTTCATTGCTTCAATGTTTGTTACTACTATATAACTCTTGGTATTTCTTAGACCGGTTAACCGATCTGTAAGGGCATACTGTCGTAGATTCTTTCTCACCATATCTGAAAAAAGATGGTATCTCACATATTTGTTCAATTGTTTGAGTTCTACCCTATCAAAGTACATGACAGTAAAAAAGAAGATTTAAAGGTTGTGATTCATTATGGAGCTAGATTCTTGCTTCATCTCTGCAAGCCTTGGAACCAAGATGTGACATTTATATCTCCAACACTGAGCGAAAGTGACTCCGCCACCTCATTCATGTCCTAGAGGTGATCCCCCGTGGTATATGCGAGCCTTTGAACCAAGATGTATCATTTATATCTTCAACACTGAGCGAAAGTGCCTTCGCTATCTTGTTTAGGTCCTGCAACTGATCCTCCATCATGGGGCGACCCCGCCAATCCTGGTATGCCCATATGATAAATGCTCTCATGGCACCACTTTGAAGCAGAGCTGTGCGCTCGGTGTAACAAAGTATATTAAGTGTATCCATCCATTTGTCCAGTTCTGATTGATCAATAGAGCCAATGGAGGCAAAGAAAACTTCAACAGCATCAAAAAATCCCAGTAGCTTCAATCTTTTCCACTGATATTCATTATTGTCAACTTGAGATTGATGTGCCTTCTTCAGTAATAGTTTAAATGCTTGTGATCTAGCATCTGAGGAAAGACTTGGTAGTAATACACGTCTAATAAGCTCTGAATCTTGATCAAGTGAAGCAAAAGTTCCAACCAGGTATTGAGTAGGAGATTTTAAATTCTCAAGACAGATACCAATTGCTATCTGGACCTCAATCGGTGTGCCTTGAACAGAATATTTTGTTGGGTCGGGTATTGCACCTGGTTGCAGATGAGAGTAGACTTGTGGATCTGCCTTTGATAAGGCAATGACCAACTCATGATGAAGTGATTGCTGGGTGGAAAAGGTGAATTTGAATATTTCTGCAATAGCAATATGATACTGGGTATCATCGCGTGCTGGTTCTGCCAGGAGGCCAAGACTAGCTACAATGAGTTTGTCATGGACCACATTAATCATGTCCTGAGACTTGAAATATTCCGGAAATCTCAAAATCCTTGATAATGATGTACACAAGAGGTAGTAAAAGTCATGAGCTCGACGGCTTTCATTTGAATATTTGGGAACCTCAATGCCTGGCACTGATTGAGTGAATATTGCCAAAGCGACCGCAATTGCCGTGTTTGATGCGTGATTTGGTACTTTTCCCAGAGATCTTACAGGAATCATGCCCTGCTCTCCCCTGTTATTTTGACACAATAACCATCCATCAGCATATTCTTTTAGCACAGTCAGCATTTCTCCAGCCGAAATTGTCAGCTCATCAGGCAAACTGCGCATAAATGCACATTGAACAGTGACTGGCAAAGCAGTCTTGAAACTTAAAAGTTTAACAAGAAGCGGCACGACTTTGGTGTCTAAATCATTTTCTGAGCGTGCTGTAGTCCACATGCTTATATCAGTTCTCTTCCTTCTCGATATTTCTTGGGCCAAGGTTTCTACCATCATTCTTGTGTGGAATGAAGTGTATCTGGTGTCAACACTGGTTTCATCGCAAATACTTTGCAGCAAGTTGGAGATTTCATTTAATGATCTACAGGCACAGATGCAGGCAATGAAAGCCCCTGGATTATTTCGCAAGCCTCCCTCCACCATCTTGACTTGTGAGTGGATAAGATCTGCCATGTCAGATCCTCTTTGATGACCCCCTGTTCTCATAGCAAGATTGAGTTCAATATGCCACAGGCCGCGGGCATATAGCTCAATCTGATCATATTGCATATGTTCCACTCTTAGGCAAGAAATTAAACTTCTTTGAACTGGGGGAAGCAGTCTTTCAAGTATGCCAACATGTTCGAAATCTGCTGAAAGCCCAGCTAAGGACTGGATACTGTGCTGTATGAGTGATTTGTCTGTAGATGTCAGCACCATCCAGAGAATGGCCTCTCCATCAAGCCAATGAGAAGTACTTGGTTCGCAGATGAATTCCATCTCATCTCCATACTCTGATCCCCAAGAACCTGATCCCAATGAACGTGTGCTGTTAAACCAATGAAATTTAAACCAAGGAGATTTTACAGCTCTCTTGAAAAGAATTGTTCTTCTCCTGATGAATGTGAATTCCAAGGAAGGGAGATATGATGGGTAAACGAGACGGTATCTCGAGGAATAATATTCATATGTTGTGTTGACATATGAAATGAACATGATGATGAAACTGATGGGCAAAATCAATGGCCAGGCCAGGAAGGAAACCGCCAAACGAAGGAATGGTGGCATTAAATTCCACATCCACTGGCCCACTCCCACCAATATCATGACAGGACACAAAATGATTGACACAATCACAGTGAACAAGTATGGACTGTTATTCCCCAGGATATTCCTCCGGATTGACCGGATTCGGGCCATGATGCTCCACAATGAAACTGCTTTCCAGAGGTTGGAAATTCCTTCCATAAGATGTTTGAGACCTGAGTTGTGGAGGCCTTTCCGCAATGGAAACAGGGTTTGATAGATCAATGGTGAAAGTGCAGTTTTCCATGGAGAGTTGCATAGTCCTGGAAGCAATAGGCTGGCCACATGAAAGATAAAAATGATGCCAATGATCGTAGTTGTGGCTATTGCAATTGTGTCATTGAGAGAAAAGAGCAAAATTGAAAGTCCTGCCAGGAATAGCATAACACAGACAGACAAAGCAAAAGGCAAAAAACCAATAATCTGGGGTGTTTTCCACCTGATGAGGGCATTAAATCTGTGCTGTCTCATGCGAGAGCGTAATTGGTGTGATGCGGGAAGCCCAGCCGAGTATGCATTTAGCCATTGCTTTATCAGCATAGCTATTGCGGCATCACCAAGGGAGCAAGCCAACGAGGTGAACCACAAGCCATTGACCCATACATTATTTGGAGAAGGGACAAATTTCTGGGGCTCGACATTTGGTTGAGAGGTGTTTAGCTGAGGGTTTTTGAGAGCTTGCAGAACATCCACAAGTAAATCATTTGTCAAGGCTTGGGCACTAGGTCCTAGATCCTGAAATGTCTCGATGACAAAGGCGGTGACAACAGCCGAGAACAAAGTAGCCTTTGAATTGGTCAGGAATCATCTCTATAGAGGAGGAGAAGACATAGAGTTCTCACAACAATGAGCATGGTATCCAGATTTTGATTCCACTGCCGAAGCAGTTGATCATCATATGCATCCGCTGCCCTGGTATATTCTTGCCATATTGTTGCTCCTTCAGACATTTCTTGTCCAAGTTCATCCCGCATTGACTATGAATCATTTTAATAATTTATGCAAGAAACACCAATCAACTTACATTTGGCAGATCTGAGAAAGAGTCTGACTGTGAACTTTCTTGTGATTTGTGTGACATTAGATGGATGTAGGAGCAGGCAGAAAACAACCCAGTCACAGAGCTTTTATAGGAAAAAAGGCGGGAGATGGACAGATTGATGGCATGACAACTGCGGCCACATTGACAGACCGCAGCCATGTGGAAAGCTAGAACCGCTGATCTGTGCGAAAATAACTGGATCGAAGCTACTGACCTTCTGTAATTTCTGATTCCCGCAGTAATGCCGTGGTCAGCTTGCAAACCCGAAAATAAGACGGGATATCAGTTATTACCCTCTTTATAAAATTAAGCTTGTCTGAAGCCTTTAAACTCCGCTCACCTTCCTGATGCACTCCAAATCCGGCATTGTTGATATCTCACTGAACCATTTTCAAAATATGTTGCGCCATTCTCTGCAATGTCCAGGCCAGCACTCGAATAACTCAGGCATGGGGGCAACAATCTCCTTCTATCTGCGCTTTTAATCCGAGTGAGCATGAGGTCAATCAGCCTCCTTGGAGTATTTATTAACAAACTGATTTTTCCAGTATGAAGCATTCAGCCGGAGTGGTCACACTCTTGACCTAGAATATTAGGCTCCGTGGTGCCGAGAGGGAGACAAGGCTGCAGATTCATGATCAGGCAAGGTATTTAATCGATCTGTAATTCATTTGTGTTGTTAGTGCCCCGGGTGCGCACTGAATCGGTGTCTTTGTTCGGCTGAAAAAGCATCTACTTGAACCGAAGGGGAAAAGAAAGGAGGCCTAGAATTGGGAGGCTATAAATTGAACATCTGTGGAGGTGATCCTGCCCTCCTGACAATTTGAAGGAGGTCGGTGAGACCGTGACGTGACGCCGCATTCGCATTCAGGCACATTAATTTCATGTCCTCCTTGCCAGATCCAAGTCTTGCAATGGTCAATAAGCCGAGGAATTGATCCGACCCAGAGTTGAAAACACTGCATCGTGGGCAACATTGAGCTGCTAATATGAATGAATTTCAAGTTGGGCAGCGCACGCCGCAGATTTGCTCGAGAGCTTCCCACCGAGGTGGGTCAACTCTCAGACTTCCGGTTCAATCGCGTGATTTCAAAAGATGTCCAGAACCTGAAGTCTTAGTTATTGGGGCCCGAGGGCAGGAGAATCCAAAGATCAAGTCAAGCCCTAAACTTGTTTTCTGAAAAAGAAAAAAAAAAATTTTCAGTGGTTGTCTCTGGGTGAGTGATGAAATCGGTATTTGACCTTTATCTCGGCCGTCAGGCATCATGAAAATATGGGGTAAAATCCAGTGCATAGCCTTACCTACCTTATGGGGAGGTCTAGCATATTTTCGACCCTTCTGTGTTGCTCTTTCAAGAGCTATGAGGCTTACATCAAAAAGATGGTAATAATCACCGATGCGATATCGGTCTGATACGGCAACGCGGCGGTTTTTCGGGATAAAAAGTACATGGGCAGCTCGGGAGCCCGCGCGAATGGGGGGGTCTAAGACGTCAGTATGCTTCCCTTGGGCCTGAAGAGAGAGGAAAATCGAAAATACTGGAAGACCGCCGGTCCGATCGCCGGAGGGAGCATGATATTCTAACCGACAGGGGCGCCCACCTCTTAAGTCAAGTGGTTGGCTTTGAGAGAGAGCACAGCATCGCACAGCCACGAATTGCCTTTTCGAGCCGTTGACGTTCTTCAAGTTTCTTTAGCGACATTCTTTTGCTACGCTCTGCGACAAGACGCACAAGCGCTGGATCGATCGGCGAGAATGGACTTGGATACCGCGAAGAAGGCAAGATCTAGCTCGGAGGATGGATGGGGACCTCCACAAAGATCGGGTTCGGATTACCAACTGGGAGAGTACAGACTCGGAAATTTTGAAGCAGCGACTGGATTCCTGCGCGCTTTACCCAACAGACTAGCTATATGACACTCTCCGGGTGAGTTTGGATTCATTCGTTTGAATCTTGCGAGCCTGTGAAGATGCAGTCCAGCCAAATCTGCTTTACTTCATTTCTTCTCCCGTTATCTTCCCGCTAGGGTTTTGACTGACTCGAATGCTTAGGGAGCCACTTAAAATCACCAAAGCGAGATCCAGAATAGCACACGGCGGACTGAGCAGACGCCGCCGACGATCGTGTTCCCCGCCGCGCCTCTCGCTCCGTCAAAGCATTGAATGACCGCAGATTGCCGACGTAGGGGCTCGGCAGCGTCACTGCCAGAGAGACGCAAGGGCAGGTCTGGACAAAGGGGCGGGGTTTCAGTATAATAATATAGTATGTCCTCCGTCCTCGAACCATTCCCCTCTCCCCTGCACTCTGTATCCCCACCGCAGCCGCTCCTCCGTTCCATTTTACTTGACTGCGACTAACCTATCGTCAGGCTCCAACGACTTAGCAAGCCCAGGCACTGCATGTACGAGCCAGCGCCTGCGAGCTGGAGACGATCGCGTGCTCGGGATTGTGCCAATACGGGAGCGGGGTGCGTTCCCTTCCTTTCCCCGCACACCCCGCTCCCCGCTCCTTCGCCCCGTGGCGCGCGCTGACTGACCTCCCTCTTCAGGCGTTGTAGCAGGATACCTTCTCCAATCGTCTCCTAAACGTGCAGCACGTCTCCTTCTCAGGCTCCCCGGCCTCCTGCTCATCGGCGCATTGGGCTCCCTCTCGAGCTAGAGTAGACTGGGCGCATCCGCATCCGACAGATTTGCCTACCGCTCCTCGTCTTCTGCCCCGCAGTTCTCTCGCCATCAAAATCCCCCATTATTCAATTGCAGCCTCGCGGCGCAGGCTGGGCGACCCCGCCCGTGGAGCATTGAGCAGCCAAGGATGGACTCGAAGCCTGAAGCTTCCCCTCCCGCTCTGCGGTCCTTCTCCTGCTTCTACTCTCCACCCGCGAGTTCCGAGTCGTCCATTCCCCTCGAACGCACTTCCTGAACGTGGAGCGGACACGGACGTCGTATTTGCCTCCTGTTCCCGCACCCTCTTCTTTCCACCCGCCCGATCTTCGTTCTCGGCACACTCAGAGTTTGAGTCAGAATCAGGATGCACGTCCCGAACTCAAGCTTCCCAGGATAAGACCTTGCACGGGAACAGCTATCATCCAGTCATCGACTTTTCACCCGCGCCCGCACGCGCACATCTTTTTGCTTCACCCGCATCTCCACCACCACGGGGGCTCTGCCACCTCCGCCTTCATCTTCGCCTCCAGCGTCGCCTCCTTCATCTTCGCCCACCATCTTCGCCGCTCGCCGTTTTCCTGTTTCTCGGCTTGCAGAGCCCGGCGTCAACTTTCTGAGGGTGCAGATGTTGCGTGTAGTGCGTTCACGACGCTTTACGCGCGTACCCTCACGCGTTGCGCGTTTGGCGGAGGCATGCGGGCCAGACAAAGATGTCGTACAATTCCACCTCCACCGCTCGTCGTCTCGCTGGTGGGGAAGACGCTCCCCGCCGTCGCCGTCTTTCTCGCGGTGCGGAGCGTAGACCGCGGCGTTGACTTTCCCCGCGGGTGCAGATGTGGTGTTCACCGACCAGCCTAGCGCACAGCGCGGCGGTGGAGGCAGGCGGGCCAGACAAGATGTCGTGCGCCTCCGCCTCCGCAGATACCGCCGCCGCTCGTCGCCCCGCTCGCGCGCAAGACGCTCCCACCGGTCGCGCTCCCCGTACTTCTCCTTGTGGACTTGCTCTGCGGATGCCCACATCACCTGCATCGCCTGGACGCGGCCACAACGCCGAGGTTGGGAGCTCGGGCGGAGCGAGGTGGGGGAGTCGTCGTGCGCGTGGATATCGGCGTGCGGGAGGCGCAGCTGGTCGGGTCGCCAAGCGGGGAAGGTGGAATGCAGGATCGGATAGACCCCAGCACGCGGGGGCGAGTCGGGTGCCAAGGACCCCAGTCGTCGTGCGCGCGGACATTGACTGGGGCGCGAAGAGCGTGATAGTCGGGTCCGAGTCGTCGCACGGGGATCGCTGCACGCGAGGATGGTGGTCCTGTCGCTGCCCAGATCCCAGCACGGTGCGCAGTGCAGAGCTCCGCGGGGCCGGGGCGCGTGGATATCGCGGAGCAGGGGCGAGCCGCGGAGGAGCTCGATGGTCAGGTCCGAGACGTCGCGGGGATCTCTGCGCGGGAGGATGACGAGATGGAGGCGGACCTTTGAAGGCCATGCCGTATCGCTTGCACCGACGATCCCAGCATTCTGCGCAGCGCGGAGTTATGCGAAGCCAGGGAGTCTACGCTTGGATATCCCGGAGCTGGGGCGCGGTGCGAGGAGCGAGGACGATGGTTAGTGGTCGTGGGGTGGATATCGTGGGTGCAAAGTGAATGTGCACATTCCCTGCACAGCACACTGCGGTACCGGAGAGTCGCCGTACGCTGCGCTTGGATATCGTGGAGGCCCTTGACTGGGCTGCGGTGCACGGAAGGATGATCGGGTCGGGTCGTAAGGGTAGATCATTTAAGGTCCACGCCACATCGCTGGCTTCTGCGCACCCGTCGAAGCTCGCGTGGGGCTGCGGGAGGGGCGGTAAGAGGGCACATATCGTTGTTTCGGAATCCTCCGCTCGTCTTCCCTTCCCTTCCCGTGCACTCGCTCCGGATCCTGTAGCGTCATCGCAGAACTGTAGACGACCAGAGCAGCGAGTGCAGTCGCGAGGCTCTTGGTGCCGTTCCTGCAGTCGGAGCCGGTGCAGTTGGCGAGATGGGGGGAGGCCAGTCGGTCGGCGGAGCATAAAGGCAGAGAGCGCTCGGTGTGGATTCGCGTTGTATGTCGATTGGCTCGAGGACGCCCGCAACACCCGTAGACTGCGTACCACCTCCGTAAATGGGTACCGGAGCTATATTGCTTGGAAGGCGATTGACCATGCGTCGGGCGCTGTTTGTACCATCGCCGCTGGGAAGCGCGCGGGCTCTGCGACTGAAGCGAAGAATCCCAAATCGGCTCCACGTCCAAGAACGTGCGGATGGTCGGCAGCGCGAGCAGACCTGGGACGTCGAAGCTGGGGATGGGGGTTTTTACCGCATGTACACGTCATCCGCGCGCTGTCCCTGGGCTCATCGTTGTTTTTGGGACCGTATAATGAAAGGTGCGTCTTGCTCCTTCATTCCCGCGATGTCTGCTAATCAACTATTCGTCGGCTTTTCAAGCGCGACGGAACGATGTACCTGGGTCTTCTTCTACGCGCACACGGACGGCAGGCCAGCACCGTGCATCGTCTGCCAAGAATGAGCTTTTGAGGCCGTTTCCTGCCTGTAACTCAGTATTTTGTTGTGCCTGTTAGCGCTTTGCTTTCGATTTAAAACAATTGGATGCACGAATGTGGGAGGTTGCTGACGTGGCGCGATGATTCACACACTTGAAGCTATTGGCTTGCAAAATACGACCAGACACCCCTCCTCTCAATTTATCACCGAGAAGGCTATATATACAGCACACTCTGACAGTGGCGCCTTGCATGTGATTAGATCATTATTCTTGCCACTTGACCAGCACCACCATCCGATGTCGCCATCCCCCACTCCACCTCAAATCGCAGGAGCAGGAGATTTTCCCAATCCTGATGAACCAATGCCCCCCCATGCGACGTTGACCGCAGACAATGAAAAGTGAGAAAACCAAGTGTCTTCTCGTGACTGTATTCATTTGGTCCTTTCAGACTCGGTGACACGACCGAAAAATCGACCGGCGAGAATGTGACTGGGTACGCACCACTTTCTACGTTGCCTGGTGGTAAATTGAGATATGATGGCAAGACTTGTCCGCGCACTCAGCGAGCAGTCCGCAAGGTACGGCCGAGTTAGTCGTTATAACCTCTGTTCCACTGAACATCTATTGAGCAGTCTGGAAACCGCAGTTAGGAGGTTGTAGCAAAATTGAATGTCTTATGCCCTGAACTCATCAGTGCAGTCTCACAAAGGTGGTCGAAGCACTAAAGCAGCAGCCCCAGTCTCCCGATAAGAAGATCGCTTTTTGGACCGCATACAAGAAACTGGCCGATGAATTTGACGCCGAGTTGCAGGGAAAATATGGGCAGGACCTGGATACATCGTTAATTTTTGTGCGTACCAATTTTTGGGCAGCAGGATTTTGTCCTCTGATTTTTTTTACAATCACAGGCCGGTCTTTTCTCCGCCGTTAGCTCGGCCTTCATTATACAGATCCAGCCCGAACTACAACCAGATCCAAATGTGCCTACACAGGCCCTCCTTGCCGTTCTTGTACAGAACATCACAGGTCATACTTCTGCCCAGTTTCCTCCAAGCATTTCAACTCAGCAAAGCACAGCATCTACAACCGTCATTGTGGCACAGAGCCTATTATATTCCAGTCTGTTTGCGACACTCTTGGCCGCGCTGCTGGCTGTTCTTGCAAACAATGGCTCTTGCACTATAACTCAGTGGGTGAACGAGGCACAATTATGGAACGAGGAGTCGAACGACAACGGAAATTTGATGGCATGCGTCGGTGGAAGTTTGACCTTGTCATGCAAGTTTTCCCACTCCTTCTGCAGTTCTCGCTTCTGCTGTTTGCTGCTGCACTCTCCATTTATCTCCAGACAATACACCGAACTCTGGCAGCAATTGCTCTCTGTCTGACAGCCTTGGGATCCTTTTTATATGCTGTGATGGTCATCTCCGCTGTCGTGTCACCGAATTCTCCATTCCAAACATCTCTCAGTTTTCTCCTGAAAAACATAATGCACCAATTGGCCCTTCCCAATCTTCAGGAGTCCATTAAAAGCTGGCGGGAAAGGCCGCATGCTCAAACCCGTACCTTTCTTCCCCAGTACTGGACAACATGCACTGATGCCATTATGCCACTGTTGCCCATGTTCCATATCTCCAAGCCACCTGACCCCGTTCCCATCTTTGACCATGCAGATATATCTGAAGATATCTTTGCTGTTGTGTGGGCATTGGAGACCTCCACCGATCCAGGTGTAGTCGAGATCGCTGCAGAACTGGTTCCTGAATTGCAGTGGCCCATGAACCTCGAAGTTCGTCCCGCATTGGAGCGACTGGATGACACATTTAGGTCATGCATAAAAAATTGGTCAGAGGTGCGGGATGGAATGGCTGATCGCGCCTTGGCCTGCATTCGAGCCTTTTGGCTACTCAACATGGTCACTGGGGAGACCCAACAGTCGCCAACACTTTGGACTACCACATACCTTGACCCACCGGATTCAGACCTACATTCCATCCAAGACCTGTATTCCATCCAATTTTGGACAAGGTCAACATGGGACCTACACTACAGCTTCATGGTTCCGGAGATAACCCTGTGGGCTCTTCGGTTCATTGCAGCTCAGAATCCCCCCGAGAACATGCTGAAAATCATTCTCACCCATTTCAATCCCAACAACTCATTGCTCGAGGATATGTCCATCTTTACTGACTTTTTGTTTTGTCTCAACTCATTTTTCTCCCGTACTGTTCCCCGAGATTGCTCTGTGCTAGACAAGAGGTAACTGTCAATTCATTTGAGCAGTTTGCTGTGACTCAGGCGATATTTCTAGTGACTATGCTCAGGAACTCATAGCACTCTTATTCAAAAACCTAGTCAGGCGTCTGACAGACAGTCATCCCTTGGATCAGAAAATAGCCGATGCTGTTGTCGTTAAAGCTGCCAAAATGCCTGATATAATATCGCTGTCGTGGCCTGAGGAGCGACGGCTCGAACCTGGATACCGTTTTTGTGCCCTGCCTGGTGTATCGCAAGAGGGCATTCTCTCTGCACTTCGGCTTCTAAGGCTGAATGTTGATGACCTCAGCTCCCCTCGATTGGATCAGGGGATCCTACAAACACCCTACAATACCACATGGCTATACAGGACTTTGGACTCAGTGGGTGGCCATGATCCCAAGTTAACCAGTGACTCGTGGCAAGCCCTTTTCATTCTCCGCCCTGTTCAGGGCAAACCAACAGCAGCATCTCTTCGCACCATGCTGTCTGTGCTTTCAGTTGCAGACCATCGAGATCTGGCATATCCTGCTTGTGCTGTCCTAGACTCAGCAGATCATTGGTTTGCTGACAATGAATTGTGGCAAGCACTCCAAGATGTCTCAATCTGGCCCAGTCTTGGGTATATGGCAAATATTAACCCGTTTTACGTCACCCTTGGCCATAAACTATCAAGAGAACCGGAGTGGAAAGAAATCATCTCACGTGATCTACCTGGTTGGCTTGGGCAATTTCCAACAATTATTGAAACCCGCTATCGATGGTTTACGGATGAACATCGTACAAAATTCAGATCTGTCCTTTCTTGTCTATGGGGGGCAGATGAAGCAGAAGCAGATGGGTTTGGGGAGGAGGCAACCCTTGTCATAGTCTTCGGTGTGCTGGCCAAGGCTTGGGATCAAGTGCATTCCTCAGATTGGAGCGAGAAGCAAATTCACTATTATATAAAGCTCCTTGAACGCACAGTAGCCGCGGCATTCACTGCACGAATATTAAATGACACAGTTGTGGTTCCATCCCAGCGACTCAGAGACACGATCATGGTTCACCTCGGAGAGGCCCTTACACGAGCAGGGAAAGATGTGAAGCACCAGTGGAGCAATGCCTTTAGCATGGAGGAAGATCTGAAGGATGGCATTGAGAGGCTCGGGGACCATATCTCTCGTGTTGCATCTGGGATCCTGGGTGAGCTCCGGAGCCCACCACTGCAGCAAGCAGATACAGTGACAGAGCTGAAATATTGGGAGAATCTGGAGGAAACATGGCAGCAGGATGTTCATGCGCTGAAAGAGAAGTTTGAAAAGGCAACATCGGCAGGGGTAAGTATGCAACAGAGTGGTGCCTGAGAAGAGATGGGATGAAGCATTAATCTCATCTTGTTTATAAAAATATGTTCTTACTGTTCAATTTCACGTCTTCTTGAGCTAATCTGCTGCTTGAAAGGATACTGAGTTCAATTATAATTGTTTAATGGAAAGTGAGCTGGCAGTCCGATCCATCTAATATGCTAACCGAAGGTGAAAGCTTGACAGTCCATTAGCGCCAGTTCGAAAGGGAATGGAAGAAATTTCACCACCTATGATGTAGATTTGGACGACACCGAGCGTTCGGGGTTTTAAAGAGTCGAAGTTCGAATAAATCGGACACTGTCGAACAAGCGAAGCGAATGAACTCACTGAGAGACAGGCGGCAATGCCCAGCAAACAATGCAGTCTTTCCGGGTGAGAAGCTGGATTCTTCCCCCAGGGCCTTGAGCAGGAGGTTATTTACAGTGCGGCTTGGCTTGAAGTTGAGGATCAGGCGGCCGCAGGTCAAGATTAATTAAACGCACTCTGGAAAATTGGGAAAATATCGTACAAAAACTCGACTTCGAACCTCGGAGGCCCGCGTCGAATGCAGCAAGGAGGCCTGAAGTTGGCACTTTGAATCCCGACATAAGTTGGGAAAGAAATTTAGTGGCGACAGTGGCATGAGAGTCCTTAGCATCATCTTGAGGTGCTCAGCGTAGGTGTGACTTTCGGCCTGGGAGGACGAGTGTGAGCATCGTGACAGGGATCTAATGTCGCACGGCAGGCCCCAATTTGCTGAAAGAGAGGTCAACCCTTAATTAATGTTCTGTGATGGGGAAGGGTTGAAGGCACAAGTAAATTTGAGAGCCGGGATTTGCCAGTAGCAATTGTGACGTCGGTCGGAAGCTCCGGATTCAGCTCATTCAGCTTGCACCTGAGTGCGCAGAAACAGACTCAACCTTACCAAGGGATTCATCGGCGATAGCCAGGGAGGAGATCCAGTGAGAAGTCAGAAGCAAATTGAACGTATTCAAGTTTTGTTCAGAAAACGAGAGAGGCATACTTCAATTTCATCTAATTTTGACTGTTTCTTTTGGGAGGGATGCTAGATAGATTGAAGTGCGTTGAACGGAAATGAAAAAGTAGCGAACAAACTTGTCTAATTGTACAGCAAAGAGTGGCTACGCGCTGCCGCTTGCCCCCACGACACACAGATGCTGTCCTTGTTCGCGGACACGACCTTCCGTCCATCGTTCGTCTGACATGAATTTCTGAGGCAAATACGGACGGGATGAAGCCGAGGGAAACATTTCAGTGCACAGAATTGCCCGAGTACCGAAAGCCTTGTGCGCATACTGTTCACTCCAGGCTCCAGCTGCAGATAATGCATCAGCCATATGTACCATGCCCCGAGATGTAACGCAGTCACCTCCCAGGAAATTGGGAAATTCTAGATGCATTGAAGAGGGCACCCAGAGTTGAACGAGTCGGTTGGAACATCGAAGAAGTTCAAGAAGTCTTTGATGTAATGGAAGCTCCCAGCATGTCTCTCCCTATGAAATGGTGGGCAATTGGTTCAAGTGTAATGATTACGGTGGATGGACACTTCCAGAGGACGAAATATGGGAGGGAATGCATGAGAGAGCGGGACAAGAGGACGCGCGACGTGTGTGGTGGCGAGCAAAAAGTGTTGTAAATTCCGCTGTCGGGCGCCAGCCACTTCTTTAGGGTATATATGTAAGAGTCCGTAGAAGGCCAAAGAGGAAAATTGAAGTCAAAGCGCCCCATTTTTCTCGTTCGGCTCTAAGTTCATCGTTATTCGTTGCTCAGTGGGCCTTTTAGCTCAAGAGACTTTTCACTGGGAAGGAAGGCTTGTCTCTCCCTACGTGGCTCTGAGATACTGAAGCGAAATGGACTTCAAAGGGAAGCGGGGAATGAGAGGAGAACAGGGGCGGTGTGCCAGAGTCTAAGCGTCAGTTCCAGTTCAAAGTGCCAATCATGATTCTCATTTAGACAGACTCAGATGTCGTGGACAATCGGAGCTTGATACATGAGAAGGATACTGCGAATGGATTGAATTGGGGGCAGGAAGGAACAGGAAGGAAGGCGGGAAAAGGCGGGAAAGCATAGACGCACAAGTCCCGTAATAATTAATGAGACTCGGAGGGCGCCGGGCGGAATGCAGAGCGTTTCTTGCAGAGATCTGAGAACAGTTTCTATTGCGTCGAAGAAAAAAATTGTCGCTGGTGAGAAGAACCGAAAAAAAGCTGACTGCGACTCAGTTGAGTCGAGAAGATCATGGCATTGGTGCACAGCCACGAATTGCCTTTTCGAGCCCGAGCAACTCCGCTGCTCTTTCTTCGACGACATTCTTTGCTCAAGTTTTGCCCCAAGCACACTGAGGGATGCTTCAAGGTCTCAGATCGCTAGCAAAGCACGCCTATATTGGCGCAGAACGACACTCCGTTCTGAAATGCTTGTGGACTTGATCTTCCTACATCACTGTACCTCTCGTCTCCTCTTCACGCCGACTCGTATTGACTGGTTCCCTCTCAGGACTACCCTGGAGTACCATACCCGATGTGTCTCATACTCTTAAGTCTCTTATGGGATGTACGGCTGTGGGGAATGCGGACGATGATGCGGCGGCTTCGATTGACGAAGCAGCAAAGCAGGATTGTGGCAGATCAGGTTAGGGTTAGTGTCTCCCTTTCAGGCGTCCTCCCGCCTTTGCATTTGCATTTATCTCCCTCTCCACACCTCGCAAGTAGTCTATCCCTGCGCATTCCTACTCCACACCCTCAACGTCTCCCGCTTCCCTATCTTCCCTGCCCTCGTCCTCTGCAGCTGTCTCCGTATCCATCCATCCACCCCACCGCTGCTGCTCTTCCGTTCTCCATCCTACATGACTCTGACTAACCTTTCGCTAGGCTCTGAATAGCAGGGATAACGGGATGTAATGGATCTGTCAGTATTATGTACGGGCGGCGCGCACTGCGCAATGCTGATTCCGGCGACTTGGCGGTTCCAGATACCGCACAAGAGCGAGCCAGCGCCTGCGAGCTCGGGACGGGGCGTGCTGTCCGTGGGAGAGATATTTGTGCAGTATACTACGAGGTACGTTCCTTTCCATTTCCCCGCTTTCCCCGCTCTCCGCTCCGTTCTTACTGACCTCCCACTTCAGGCGTCGGGAGATATATACCTTCGCTAATCGTCCTCTAAACTCGATAACGTCTCAGGTTCCCTGTGGACATACCTATTTACTCGTGCTCATCGGCCTGCGTACGGTGCCAGGATCTACATCGTCACGGTTATGGACTTCTTGACTCGACATTCACGTCTGACGCCGTTAATATCACTCCTATCCCACTGCTCGTTGCTCGTCGTCATGGAGGCGCGCATGCTGGGCCCGCATCCGACAGATCGCCCCCCGCTCCCCTCTCCTGGTCTTGCGCCGCGCCATTACCTCACGATCGACCGCCCGCATACAGGCTAGGAAGCTCTTTCCGCTCCGCTATTCCATGACCCCGCAGCCTGCCGGCCACAACGTGGAGTATGGCGCAGGCACGGACTTTGCGTCCTGCTCCCGCTCCCGCTCCTTCTGCCTCCCACCCGCGGGACCGAGTTACACTTCCCCGATCTTAGCACACTCAGAGCACCTGGAGCAGACGAGGACGGACTTGAAGCTCCACCTCCCGCTCCTCTGTCTCTCTGCTTCCCACCCGCCTGCGGGTCTCAGTCGCCCATACCCCCGATCTTCGTTCTTAGCATAGTCAGAATCAGACGCACGTCCGAACTCAAGCTTTCCAGGATAAGCTCGAGCAGCTATCATCTGGTCCTCGGCTTCTCGCCCCGCGCCCGCACCCGCACCTCTTTTTTCGCTTCACCTGCATCTCCACCATCGTCGCCTTCGTCTCGGGCTCCACCTTCACCTTCATCTTCGCCTCCGCCTCCACCATCCTCACCTTTGCCGCCGCTCGTCGTTTTCCCGCTGGTGGTGGTCGAAGACGGCGTGTTCCTCGGCTTGCGGAGCCCAGCGTCGATGTTCTCTGCGGGTGGCAGGGGTGCCCACGTCGCCGCACACGATCCCCGCACGCAGCGCAGCAGCACGTAGGCCAAAGAAGTCGGCATGTGCCTCCACCTCCGCAGACGCCGCTCCCGCTCATCATCCGCTCGTGCGGAAGACGCTCCGACCGGTCCCCGCGCTTCTCGGCTCACTGCGGGTGCCGATGAAGCGTCCACGTCGCCGCACGAAGATTTCAGCCTACAGCACCGAGGTACGCAGGCCAGGGAAGTCGTCATGCGTCTTCACCTCCGCAGATACCGCCGTCGCTCGTCTCGCCCCGCTCGTGCGGAAGACGCTCCCATCCGTCACCGTCCCCGTACTTCTCCTTCTGGACTTGCTCTGCGAGTGCCCACACCACCTGTACGCGGCCACATCGCCGGGGTTCGGAGCTCGCGCGGAACGAGGTGGGGGAGTCGTTGTACGTTACGCCTGGATAGCGCGTGGGCGAGTGATTGGAGAAGCGGATAGTCGGGTCGTTGAGCGAGGGATGGTAGGATCCAAGAGAAGATGGGCTGCTGTGCCTCTCCACATTGCGCCGACGATCCCCTGCACGGCGCGCGGCGAAGGCATGCAGGCCAGAGGAGTCGAGTCGTTGTGCGGATGGATATCGCGAAGCGCGGGTGGAGGAGCACGATGGTCGGGTGCGAGACGTCGCGCGGGATCCCTGCGCGCGAGGGTGGCGTGGATCTTTGAACGGTCACCGCGCACCCCCGCGTTGCCCAGACGCGCACCTGCGCCGACCACTCCAGCACACTGCGCAGCGCAGAGCCGGGGAGTCTACGCGCGTTGATATCGCGGGGGCAGCTCGGGTGCCGGGAGGCTTGCCGTATGTACACATCCTCCGTCCCTAAGCTGTGCTTGGGTTGATCGTTGTCCCTGGGCTCATTGCTGTTCTTAGGATCGTGAAAGGTCCGTCTTGCTCCTTCGTTTCCGACATGCGTGTTAATTAACAATTCGTACCCAGCTCGACCTTTCAAGCGGTCCGGCGCCGTACCTCGGGGGATGTAGTAGTCAGACAAGTGCGTCTATCTTCTGCAACTTGAAGCACGAGCTTTCGAGACGAGCGTTTCCTCCATTTTATTTTTATTTTTATTTTTATTTATTTTATTTTATCCACGGCGTCTCTCTCCTTAGGCTAGTGCTTCATCGTGCCTGTCGTCTCCTACTTCCGATTCAAATTAGTGGATGGCCGACGCAATTCCTCTTGAGCGGAGATTCAGAAGTGAGTGCTCACTGCTGACACATCTGAAGGTGTAGGCTTGCAAAATCAACAGGGCCAAACACCATCATTCTTGGCTTCCTCCGTCATTGGCTCGAGGTCTCCGAATGCACTTGCCATCAATCTGTCCGATGGGTCCGTGATTATGATTCCATGACGCCAGTTTTCCGAGTTCTCAGAGCCTGTTCGTGTTCAATGTTGCCGCCGGTTTTCTGCTTTTCGCGCGCTCCCGAAGGTTCCCGAATGGAACGTCGTGCAGAGTCACAAGTGCATGGCTTTTGTATATTTGTTATGTCTTGCATTGCTCTCTGTTACTCGCCGATCCCCTCAACCAAGTAACCTCTCGAGGAGTTCCATTCGGCTGACCCACAGCTCATACCCGGCGTCCTACTGCTAATCTATATGACACGACGTCGCGCCCGAGAGAAATAAGAAAGCAACTCAGCTCTACATTCCCTAACGTCAAGCTCCTCCTGCTGTTCGACCTCCTCAACCGAGTTCTTTCATCTAGGATGATTCCCCAACGTAAAACCATTGAACAAGGTTTTTGTTGGCTTCGATTGGGAACTGTACTCCAATCGAAGATGGTGGCTACACCGCTGCCCGTCAGGAACATCGATTCCGTCCCAATTTTGCCCGTTCATCGTTATTAAGAAAATAAACAGTTTGAACAGCACTAACGATGGCCCGGCATCGACAACGAGTATTTCAACTGGGGAACCCTCGGACAGTCGGTTAGCAAGCACATAGCCGTCCTAAATGGTACGCGAGATTACAGTGAGTTCACAAACTTCGAAGACTCCGGAGCTCTCAACGGTTCCAGCTTTACCCATTGAGATTAGATAAAGGCCTTCCGCGTAGTGCGAACAGAAATGTAGAGGTGACGTGCGCGTGGCTCGGTCTCTCAACTCAGGGCCGTACTTTTGGTTTTCCGTGGCTCATATTTCGTAAACATAATATCTGGTACATCAAATTTGTACTATGCATTCCAACATTCCCATATCCGAGTCAGACCCCAAAATGAACGAAGGGCACCCATCGGGCAAACGGGACCTTCTGACGGAGTTGCATAATCGCCATGTGCAGCGCACGAGCGGAATCACTGAGGTCTGGGAAGCGTGGCGGAATCGATGCCGGATTGGCGTCGCGGAATAGATGGCCGTAAAAAGCTTCGACGATCTCAGGGCCATCTGGATCATACATCGTCCTGCGGGTTATAAAACATCAGGACTGGCTGACCGAATTGAGGAAATGCTTACCACATGGTTGCAATTACACTGGAAAATCGGGCAAACAGCAGCGTCGCAGCAAGATGCATGGACTCGTCTGGCAATTCGGTATCTCCCGTCGCAGTTTCGCAGGCACTCAGAAACGCTAAGCCAGGGCTTTGCACATTGGTTGATGGGGTATCGTGCGAGGCACCCGAAGTCTCCATGAGTTGAGAGACTTTCAACTGCGCGCCGCCAATCAGGAGACAGCTTTCGAGGGGGTTCAGAATATCCTGCACGCCGTGGCAAGCGAAATGAACGATAGACGATTCTCGGAGATGCGATAGGATGGTCTCGAGTGATGTAGGGGTCTCCGAAGTGTTCAGGCTTGTCAGCCACTGCTTGGGAACCTTCTCCTCGATCTTCTGCAATTCCGTCTTTGTGTGGGGAAGGTAGCCGTAGCCTGGGGTAGTGGGCTGTATGACGGCAGTGACTTTAGCCACATTTGTTGATGTACTTTGGTTTTCTCTGGCGATGATGAGGGCTGTGAGGGTCGGAGTATATGAAGAGATGACATAGTCAGCAATGCAGTGAATATTGTCCTGCTCGTATATTCCGGCTGCGTGGATTGGGAGGAACGCAAAGGGCCCAGTTGGACACCACCACAGACGAGGCGGATTCGTCGACATCTGTTAATGAAACGGCGAGTCATTAACAAATGTAGGTAAATCATTTCATGACCTACTCGCATGCTCAAAGCTTCAACCACAGGCTCCGCGATTGTGTGCCACAAAGTCGACAATAGAGCCTTGAAATAGTCATTGGGGCTTCGAGATTTTTCATAAACCATCTTGCCGACAAGCCGGTCCTGGTGTCTCTCGCCACGCCCGTGTAGGGCGTCCATGAAAGAGTTAAACTTCGTGGCCTGGCCCGAGAGTGCCTGTACAACTTTGGCCAGAAATTCAACGAAATCTTGCGGCAATCCCGGAAGAAGAATAGAATGGATTGTTCCAGAAGAGTTCACGATGAGGGCATGGGAAAAGTCTTTGGCAGGAGTTAGAATGACCACTGGACCATACTTGGCAGCAGAACACAGCTGCTTCAGCTGGGGCGGTTCCATGAAATGCGGTGCACTCGTTCGAATCAAGTTGACCGTTTCAGTCCACTCCGACTGGAGCAGGGCAAGACGAGCTCCCTCAGCTTCTATCGACACAACTCGTTCTGGATTCTCAGTTGACAGATTTCTAGAGGCGTCCCGAAATGAACCATGCTCGAGTTCTTTTGCCAAGCTGAGCAACTTCTCGGCGAGTTCGGGCAGAGATTTTCGTATGTGGTCCAGTGGTGTGCGGAGATGCAGAGCTTGCGACCAAAAAACAGAGCGACCACCCTCTAGAAACCCAACAGCTAAATCGTGTTTTCCCGCCGCAACAGCGCAAGCAGCTGCATCGGCGGCAAGCCCTCTACTCCCTTCGGTGAGTAGTAGCTTTTGACGAGACTGGAGATCTAGATCGAGCGAAGCGAGGTACGGGAGTAATGAAATAGCGGCCTGGTAGCCATCCAGCGCCGATGAATGTCCGTGGTGGTGAGCGTTGTAGGCCCAGTGCTTCGAGCAGGTGAAGCGAAACAGGAAGGGAGATGCTGTATAACTGGATGCGGCTTCAAACACTGACATAGCTTCATCGAGACAATCGCGTTTAAACTCGATCCACACTGCTACAAGACAGCGTGCGAGATTCAACAGATATCTGCCTCGCGCTGGATGCGGCGGTGGATGCAGATCCAGTCCTTCCCGAAATAGTTTCGCAGCTTCATCGAGATCTGATTTGGGTTCAAAACGGGTGTGCAGGGCCAAAGCCAAGTCTGTCAAGACAATTCCGCGACTAGGATGTGTTGCAGGCAAATAGGAGAGTGCCTCCCTGAAAAGGCGAATGGCCTTATGAATGTCCTCCTTCTCTTGCCTAAGCACAAACCGCGCACGCAGGGCGGTGGCAAGATTGGTGAGGAACCTTGAATGGCCTGGGTGCGATGACGGATGCAGCGACAAAGCCTCTGTATGCAACTGAATAATCCTTTCATTCTCCTCCGGAGTTAACCGATCCTGGGAGCGCGTCTGCAAGGCGGTAGCGAGGCTAGTTAGAATCCCGCTGCGGTCCACATGGGGTGCGGGGACGAGTGGCAGAGCTTTTTCGAGGAGTTGAACAGATTCTTCCATGTCCACAGGATTCCGACGCTGTCTATAGCGGCCGTGAAGTGCGGTCGCTAGACTCGCGAGGAAGGCAGGTGATGTGGGAAGCAGGATCACTGCCTCCCGAAGCAGCTGAATTGCTTGTGTGATATCTTCGGTATTACCCTGCTGGTCGAACCGAGTCTGGAGAGCGTTTGCAAGGTTATTGATGTATGATTCACGTCCAGGACGTGAGGGAGGGTAAAGATCTAAAGCTTCACGGTGCAGTTCAATGGCCTCATCAATATCATTCCTGTTTCCCAACTGCTGAAATCGGTTGTGAAGAGTGTTTGCGAGATTGGTGAGACTGCTTCCACGATCGGGGTGGGGTGGTGGACGAAGACCAACAGCCTCTCGCTGTAGCTGAATAATCTCATCAACGTCCGCTGGAGTGGGTGCACGGACATTGGACCGCATTTGAAGGGCAGTTGCAAGATTATTCAGAGACACATCACGATCGCGATGACGGAGTTGACGCAGTGCCACAGCCTCTCGATGCAGGGTGATGGCCTTGTTTATATCTTCCACATTCCCGCGTGTCTCGAACCGAGTCTGAAGACAATGAGCTAAAGCATCTAGAGCCATACTCCGTCCGGGATGGGGAGAAGTACGGAGGGCCAGAACTTTCTCCTGCAATGTGATGGCCTCATCGAGAGCCGCAGAGTTTCCATTCTGCTCGAATCGAACTCGGAGGGCAACACTAAGATTAGCAAGTGTAACTTCGTATTCCGGGTGGGACGGCGAGTGGAGTATGTGCGCCTGGCGAAGGAGTGAAATTGCCTCCTCCATGGCTTCCTGATTATGAGACCTATCGAAGCGGATGTGGATGGTTTTCCCCAGTTTTGCGAGTGAGCGTCCCCTCTCAGAGTGCCCCGGAGGTTGCAAAACCAAGGCCTCCCGATACCAGCGAATAGCTTCGTCAATGTCGGCGTAGTTTCCTAACTGCTCGAAGCGCGTCGTGAGGGCATCTCCGAGATCCATCAGGGTATGGTCACGCTTTTCGTGCGGAGCCGGCCGTAGCGAGAGAGCTTCCCGGTGAACCTGGATTGATTCCGTGATGTCCTTCGTATCCCATTTGAGTTCGAATCGGGTATGGAGAGAGGTGCCTAGATTTTGCAGGGACAATGAACGATCGTGTGTCCCAGAACGGAGTGCTTGCCGATTCAAGTCGATGACCTCTTCCAAATCCACCAGGCTCTTGGTCCTCAGGTAACGCTCATTGACGTCGGATGCAACGTGGTCAATGATAACTGGCCGGAACATATTCGATGGAGGAACGAGATCCAGCAACCGCTTGCGAAGTCGAATAGCGGTTTCGAGATCATCGGGATGCCCTCGCTGCCGGTATCGCTCTCGAGCTTGATCGGCCAGATCCATTAGGGACCTACTTGATTTTAGTGGATATCCGTAGCACGCAAACGAGTGTCGCACCTGGGCTGCTTATTGGCATGCTCTTCCTTCACGTAAGACAATAATCGCAGAGCGTGGCCAGAAATGCAGGTAGAACGATGGGTGTGCGATCTAGGGAGAAGCTGAACTGCGGCAGAATGGGTTTGGGTCGCGTGTTTCAAATCAGCGACGTTCTTGCAGTGCCAAAAGCGTTGAAGAAATAAGGATGCGAGAGAATGAAGCACGATGGCGCGTTCCGATGCGCCCGTAGAAGAAAACAGCAGTGCCGTCTGGCCATGCGCGATGTCTTCATCCAATTTCTCGAGATACGGATCGAAACCCTAATAACATAAACTGGGTTAACCATGAGTACCTGCGACTCAAAGAAACTCACCATGATAGTAGCGCAAAGTGACGGGGGAATGTAGAATGGACAGTGAGCAGCAACGTGGATAGATGTTATACAAAGGCAAGTACTAGTGCTGTTCATTCCGTCAGTGCGCGCCTATGAAATTCGCCGATACAACGAGGTATGACTATTGACATCTGGACGTTCGGTGACAAATGGTATGATTGTGGCGTTCATGTCATCTCCTGGAGAGGAGAAGGATATATTATACTGGTGGTTGCGCTCAACAGGACTTGCGCAGACTCAGTAGACAATTGCGAGCGACATTGGGATTGGGGGAAAGGGACTCAAGGTAAACGACTTACTGCTGGATTAGACTTAAGTTTGGATTGGCGCCAGTGGAAGCAAAGATAGTCATCTCCGTATTAATCTCGGATCGAGCCACACCCTGGGTGTCCGGCGGAACCATTGAATTAAGGGTACCGCAAGCACGAGGATGTGGCGTAGAATAACTTACGTGGCCCAGAACTATGAATGTGAAATGAACTTCGAGTTGGACAACGCGAGAAGAGGGCTGGAGCGGCGCGCGAGAGTCTAAGTATCAGTTCCAGTTCGAAGCGATTCTGAATCAGACAGAATCGGAGACGGATCCCGCGAATAGATTGAATTGGGGGCAGCAAGAAGGACGAAGGTAGGAAAGAATAGTGAGGTACCGCAATAATTGATGAGACTCCGAGTCGGTTTGTTGGTGAGACGAACCGAAAAAGCTGGGCATTGCAACTGGCAAGCAACTGGGGAATCGACTCGATGGTATTGCACAGCCACGAATTGCCTTTTCAAGACGTTTTTTGGTCGTTTCTTCGACGACATTCTTTTTGCTGGTCTACGACAAGAACGCATACAAGCGCGGGGTTAGGATGAAACGCTCGCAAGCTAGGGTTGGAGGATGGCCTCAACAGAAGGACTCGCGCAGGTAGAAGCCCACGACCGGATTCCAGCGCTCATTGGCCAACAGACTAGGTAATTCTTCAGGTGCGGGTGTGAGTTTGCTCGGTTCCTTCGGTTTGGACGCGCACTCGTCACGAATATGAATGGATGCCACACCAGATTCGTGTTGAATGCATTCATCCAGATCTACTTCATTTCTTCTCCATGTCCCTTCTCGTTGCGCGGTTTAAACTGACTTGAATGTGCAGGGAGCAGCCCTCGACAACCGTCGTCCAGAAATGCATGCACCGACGCTTGTGTCAATAGCAAAGACGAGATCTAGGGATCATCCTGTTCTTTTGTTACGCTCTCTCACCAAGCTTCGAAAAATCATGCTTGCCACTTGATGTCGACGTAGGGGTCAGCAGTCCCTCTGCAGACGAAAGAAAGAAAGAAGGGCGGGTTTAGATTGGGAAGTGGATGCGGAATCTGCGCGTGCGTGGTGTGTGTGTGGGGGTTTTTTTTTTCAGTATCTGGTATATATGGTACGTCCCTGTCCTCGAATCGCGCTCTCCGTATGCATCCATCCTATCGCCACCGCTGTTGTTCCTGGGTTCTCCCATCCTATTTGACTCCGACTGACCTCTCGCCAGGCTCCGAATAGCAGGAATAACGGGATGCAATGAGTCTGTCAATATTATGTGCGGACGGCCTTAGCTGGAGATTATCGCGCGCTCGGGACGGGGCGTGCTGTCCGTGGGAGATATATTTGTGCAGTAGAGTACGGGGTGCGTTTCCTTTCCTTCCCCCACCCTCCCCCCTCCCCGCTCTCTGCTCCGTTCCTACTGACCTCCCTCTTCCGGTGTTAGCATGGCGGAGGATGCCTTCCCTAATCCCTTTAGACACGATACCGTGCCCTTCTTCAATCGTATTTGTTCTGCCCGGCATGCGACTAGCGGAGGAAGGCGCGGAGGCCAGCTTCGCTTAACCTCCTATCCATCCTCCTCAACGCGCAGCCCCTCCCGCCCTCGCCCACGCCTCATCTCGGTCTCGGATTCCCTATGGTCATCCTCCTACTTATGATCATCGGCGCACTGGCCTCCCTCCACGCGCGCGCGGTGCTAAGATCCACATCGTCGACTTCCCGACTCGATACCGACGACACTCCGATGCCAGTAATATTACTTCTATCCCACTGCTCGTCGTCATGGAGGCACTCATCCCCATGCATCCGACAGATTCGCCTCTTGCTCCCCGCTCCTCGTCTTCTGCCCGCCGTTACCTCGCGATCGATATTCCCCACCCTCAATATTCAATCTCAGCCCCGCCCGTCGTCCTCGACATTGAGCATAGAGCATGGAGCAGACACTGATTTTGCCTCCTGCTCCTGCTCCTGCTCCTTCTTCTCATCCCTCTGCTTCCCACCTGTCCCCCCGATCGTAGCACACTCAGGATGCACTCCCCCAACGCGGAGCAGACAAGAACGCTGCCTCCCGCTCCTTCTGGTCCGACCCGCCCGATCTTCGTTCTTGGCACACTCAGAATCAGACGCGTCCCCGAATTCAAGCTTTCCAGGATAAGACCTTATACTCGGGAGCCGCTATTATCTAGTCCTCGACTTTTCATTCGCGCCCGCACGCGCACCTCTTTTCGCATCTCCACCACGGGGGCTCTGCCACCTCCGCCTTCATCTTGTCCTCCAGCGTCGCCTTCATCTTGGCCTCCGCCTCCACCATCTTTACATTTGCGTCCGCTCGCCGTTTTCCCGCTGGTGGTGATCGAAGACGGCGTGTTCCTCAGCTTGTGGAACCTAGCGTCGATGTTCTCTGCGGGTGGCAGCGCTTGCACCGACGATCTCCGCACGCAGTGCAGCCGCACGTAGGCCAGGGAAATCGTCGTGCGCCTCCGTGGTATCCGCTGCCGCCCGTCGTCTCGCTGGTGGAGAAGAGCTCCCACCCTTCGCCATCCCCGTACTTCTCCTTGTGGACTTCCTCTGCGGGTGCCCACACCGTCTGCACGCGGCCACATCGCCAAGGTTCGGAGCTCGGGCGGAGCGTGGTGGGGGAGTAGTCGTGCGCGTGGTGGAGAAGCGGAGTCGGGTCGCCAAGCAGATGGTGGTGGAATGCAGGATCGGATGGACCCCAGCACGCAGCGCAGAGGCACGCAGGGGCGAGTTGGGTGCCAAGGACTCGAGTCGTCGTGCACGCGGAAATTGACTGGGGCGCGAAGAGCGCGATAGTCGGGTCCGAGTCGTTGCACGGGGATCCCTGCACGCGAGGATGGCGGTCCTGTGGCTGCCCAGATCGCTTGCACCGACGACCCACTACGCGGGGCCGGGGAGTTTATGTATGCGTGTGGATATCGCGGAGCAGGGGCGAGGCGCAGAGGAGGAGCTCACTGGTCAGGTCCGAGACGTCGTGGGGATCTCTGCACGCGAGGATGGCGGGATAGGGTGGATCTTTGAAGGTCCACAGTGCAATCGCTTGCACGCGCTGCTTTTCCGCGCCCGTCATCACCGCGTGGGCGGGGAGCCGTGGGCGCGTCCTCCGCTCCTCTTCCCATCCCGTACACTCGCTCCGGCTCCTCTTGTGGCGCATCCTCACTGAGCTGTGTGACTGCAGCTGCGAGGCTCTTGCTCCCGTTCTTGCAGTCGGAGCCGGTGCAGCTGGTGAGAGGGAGGGGCGCGTGGGGCATAAAGGGATGGCGCAAGAAGAGGGTGCTCGGTGTCGATTAAAGCGGAATGGCAGCTGTTCGACTCGCCTGTGGACCTTCGACGACACGACTCACAATACTCTTCACAAACGCTCGCTGCCACCCTTACACGTCCTTCAGAGGCTACGCATCACCTCCGTAAACGGGTACCCAAGTGATATGCCCGAAAGGCAGTCGTGCGTCGCGCGCCGTTTGTGCCATCGCCGTCGAGAAGCGCGCGGGCTCGGAGAAGCCCAAATCGGCTTCACGTCCTTGAAGCAGACGAGCCTGGTCGGCGGCATGAGCAGACATGCAAAAGGGTGGATGGGGGTGCTTGCTGCATATACACGTCCTCCGCGCATCGTTGTCGGGGTCTGAAACGTTGTCCTTGTACTCGTGAAATGAAAGGTGCTGCTTGCTCCTTCGAATTCGTTTCCAAGATACGGCCTGATTAATAATTCGGGCCCAGGTTTGAGCGATCGAAAGACGTTCTTTGGATTTCTGCTGCGCGTACACGGACGATGATATGGTCGGGCCAGCGCCGTATCGTCTACTGCTGTGCCAGAACGGAACCGTTGAACGAGCCCGTTTCCTGTAGCGTTTTTCATGATGTCTCTTGCCCTTGACCTGGTAATTCGTTGTGCCTATTAGCTTAGCTTTCGATTCAAAATAGTTGGATTCATAACGCAATTGCTCTCCTGCATCCGTTGCATCCGGCCATCGGGTATTGCATCCCGGGGCAGAGTTTCATGGTCGCGAGCGAATTGGGTGATGACATACCATGATGAGTCATACACTTGAAGCTGTTGGCCTGCACAATCAATAGGGCCAAACACTCTTCCTTTCCTCTCAACCTTCCTCCACAATGGCTCGAAATCTTTGACTGCATTTGACATCATCTACTGCTTTTGGATGAGTCCGTGATGATGTTTCCATGATACCAGTTTCTCAGATGTTCGCATTCGATGTTCGCATTCGATATTGCCGCCGGTTTCTGCTTTTCTGCGCTCGCGAGGCGCGTCATCCATGCTGTATGTTCTCGAAAATATAGGAAACTCTGTACTTCTTATTCGATAGAACGTCGCGCCCAACAGAAATAAAAATCCAACTCGGCCCTACATTCTCTGTCGTCAAGTTCCACCTGCTGTTCTTTTATCATGGTTTCAGTAAAGCCATGCGCGACGCAACGTCTCCCAAATCTTCTGATACCTGCATCCAGGATTTTCTGAACGCCACACCCAGCTCATTCTCCGTCTCATCTACCAAACGGTTTGGAGTTAGTCGAAACCTGTCTCTACTTTGAAAACTGCTCACGAAGACCGTTCCCAGATAGCGGTATGGCTATCTTGTGGACATGGACTTGCGGGAAATATCCAGTCGCGGTGACGATACCCTCGAACTTTCGCCCCAATTCACCATCCGCTGCATTGGAGCTTATGACCTTGAGCATCTTCGATACCATCTGGTGAACACCACAACCTCCGGTGCGCACCAAGCTACCGATATCTAGGTCCTCCATGAGTAATAATCCTCCAGGCCTCACGAGCTGCGCTGCGCGTCTAACAGTGTTCTCTCCGTTCGAAATCTGTATCCGTTCAGCACAATCGACCCCGCAAATGCTGGGAATGAGACTGACATGGCTCATAACTAGTCGGGAGTGCACGATGTCAAACGTTTCCTCCTCGAATTTTAAATCTTTTGTCAAGTCCGCCAGCTCAAAACACATATTCCCGGGAATCGGCCTTGGGTATTTGTTCCTCACACAGTTCTGGTATGCAGATGAATACTCACCGATCCGGAAGGGGTGATATGTCCACCGCGAAGACTTGGGCGTCGGGAAATAGCATCGCGGCTTGGATGGCCCTGGGGACGACTCCTATTCAGAGCGGGTCCTGAAGACCGGTTTATCGCGCCTCACCATGCACCGCTGCCACACCTGGGTGAGATCTCAGCACTTGTTTCAACGTTCTTGTGGCCCGCACCCACCCAAGGTCCAGAATTCTACGCGGACGCATGTCGGCTATTGGGGCAGGACACAGCTCGCCGTCGAAGTACCGGGTGACAGCGGAATGCATGGCCTCCAATCTTCGCGATGGGTGAGTATTTATTTATTGCATTGAACGGGATGGTACCGTCTCATCTCTTCGTCTGAGTCACACGCATTCTAATGTGGATGAGTGGTATTATCCGGGTCAACGTGCTGAAGACGGACCGACAATGGATACACCCAATTCTCAGGATGTTTCCCTGGGTGCGAAGACATCGACGTGTTCCGAAATTCTGAGGGGGCAGGAGTATTCGAGCTCAAGTGATCGCGCGTATCCAATGAAGTCCATTCCTTGAAATCGACCCATTCGAAGCACGAGCTGACGTTACGTTCTCATTACATGATTAATCGATCTTAGTATTCGGTTCAGCGTCTTCCAAACCATTGTTCTTCAGAACAAAGTCCCCGGTCCACGCTTGGATTACGGCTCTCAATCAGCATTCCTCGAGGCCTCGCTAGCTGGCCTCCTCAATGCCTCAAGGTTTCGTTCGGGCAACTTGTTCGTGGGCAGTCCTGTGACCAGCGCTAATATTTTCAGCCATTTTACAAGCCTCCTATCTGAAGAACCATCAGTCTATGGAACGGAAACCACCTCCAAAAGGATGAGTTTCGTTCCTCCATGTGGTACGTATACATGACCCCCAGCGGGCTAAGTTCGTTGCACATTCTATCCAGGGGTTATTCTAAACACGTTCGGTCAGACTGCGCGATTCTGCAGATGCGCATTCAGAATTCAACGTCTTTTTATGGAACCGCTCCGTTTTTCAACGGACGGAGAAACCGGCGACGCCATTACAGCGGCACAACTATATATATGTGCCCAGATGACCGCTGAGTCATGTCAGCGACGATGAAATGTGCCAACACAATGCCGTTATTCAGCTTCCAGGACTAGATAACTCACTAAACTGCATTCACCGACGTCCCACTCCTACCCACATGTCGCACGCCCCCACGAAAGCCCGACTCCTCGCCGTTGAAATCCACCGGGCACCCGCTGGGATGTCTAAGGAGGAGTTTCACGCCAAAATGAAAGCCCTCGCAGCTGCTGTTGTGGCTCTCCCCGCCGTGCAGAAGAACGTGATCAAATACCAGATCGTGCGACTGGATTGTAGGTTCCCAGAGCCAGACACTGAAA
Source organism: Mycena leptocephala (assembly GCA_029378395.1). Classification (NCBI taxonomy): domain Eukaryota; kingdom Fungi; phylum Basidiomycota; class Agaricomycetes; order Agaricales; family Mycenaceae; genus Mycena; species Mycena leptocephala. The sequence continues at coordinate 36,635 of JARJLF010002259.1, forward strand.
TCTCTATCGGGCCTAGATATTCTCGACCAGCTTGTTCGACGAGCACATCAAGGCATTTGGGATGCCGGCTTCGTCGCCGCAACATACTGCTCTACTCGTGGCCGAGTCCGAGGTACGACAGAGTGCCGTTGGTTTCGGATGCTAATAAATCGACATAATCATTACAGACACCAGAACAGATGCTCGAAGTACGTGCCCGGATCGCGTCTGTCTAACTCGTTTAAATTTTGTCAAAGGTCTCCAGGGACCCAGAGCTTCAGTCACTCGTCGCGGCCGCCGAAGAAATGACCCCCGAAAGAGGCGCCACCGTATTCTCAGCGCATGTCCTCGAGAAGCTGAACAAACCTGGCCGGGATCATAAGGACAACCTCCGCGTCGTTGGACTGTTTAAGGTCCCGCAGCACCTCACTCCAGCACAACACGCGCTGAAGCTCGAAGCGTTGGTGGACAATATCGTGGCGCATCCCACATCCAGAAAAATATGCTCGGATATACAATGGCCAGTCGACCCTCTTCTCTTGTGCACGGGCAGGAAACCTGAATTCACGTCCGTTCCAGTGGATCCGAACGACACTATGAATGCTAGCATACAGACGATGAGAATCCCCGCCCCGAACGCACCTGCGTTCTAGTACTGGAAGCCGCGGTACGTTAAACGGTTCCAGCTTATTATACCGTCCAGACTTGAATGAGTCCATCATGTAGAACTGGGATCGCGCAGTGGAGGTCAGTTTGAATCTGAACGGGACTAGCTGAGCGGTATTTAATCCAGAGTTCAGATCGCGAAGGACGCGGAGGTAGCAGGGCTCGTCGCTGGTGGGCATCAGGATTTTGCCTTCTTGCAGACAGCTCCTCCTTTTCTGCGGATTTTATTACGATTCTCGACAAGGAGTGAATCGGAGATGTTCGAAGCGGAGAGTGAATTCACGTTTTTCTCTTCCATTTCTATTTGATGTGTATGACCAGGTCTCCGTTATGTACCGATAGTATGTATGTGCTCTCGGGACGGAAAAACAAGTGTAAGCAAAAAGCAAAACTCCGGCAGCAGACCCAGGACGCCTAAGATTCGGGAAGGCAGGAGGTACAAAGATGATTTTAACATCGTAAATATAGCAACTGAATGTAGGTTGGTTCCAGTTGTCGTGTTTTAAATTTTGACTGCCAGTTACCCTGGGCAAGTGGCGCAAACATGGAGCGGTAATGTTGGCTGTGTCGTCACCGCCCTTTGGGTACATTGAATGCCCGGGCCCCATCGCAGCATCTCGCAACAAACTTTCAACCGTTCAAAAGAAGTCCAAACCTTTTCGGGGTAGGGAGGAGGCAGTTTCATGCATGTTTAACTCTACGTGCAACTGAACGTCGTCATGATCAGTACAAGTGACATGAGCCTTGGCACCAGTATACCCAGCAGGGCCCGCTCCGCGACCAAGTCGGACCAATAGCATAGCCTTAGGGGGCACAGATACCGCCGAAATCTGCCGAAATGAAATTTTGTCTGTCCAGATCGATGCCAGGAACATACACTGCAGGGTGATAGTGTGTCGAACGAACGGAAAGAAAGAAAAGAAGACAGTCACGACGCAGAAAAAGCATATGTTTTTCCCGCGAAGCAAGCCGAAGCGAACCTGATGGAGCGAAAACTTCGGCTCCATCGGCTGAAATGAGAACTTGGGATTTCCCGAATGCATGATCTTTCCGTCGCTGATCGGCCAAACTACCTTTGGTAATGGGACTTTTATTAAACCTCCAGAAATGCGTCAAGCAGACATCTCTTACGGGTCATCCTAGGATAGGCACGCACCGATGCACAGACCCCGGTACTATTACATGGTTCCTTCATCAAACACAAGCGATCATCAGATGTCAACGTGCTCCATTTGGCCAAAATTACTGACTTCAGTGGTGGGTACTATTCATTACAATCCAGTCGACTTTCTCCTGGCTTCCGAGTCTAGTGAATTAAAAAAAGAATAGACCATTTTCGCGGACGTAGTTACAAGTCATCAATCGAAATTCCCAAAAGGAAAAAGTGCTTCCATCTGATCGCAAATTTAGCGGGAGTACCATGTGGATTTCTTCCCCTCTACCCCCTCCGCTGTCCCCGTCGACGAATGTTTCTATCGCTGTTCACGCTCTAGACGTTTCCTATGACTGAAACGGCCAATGACACGCAGATTCAAGAGGCCATGTATTTTTTCCCGTGGTCGTCTTATGCAATCGATACTGACGAGGTTACCAGATTCATCTCTCGCGTCCTTATTATTGTTCCTTTCAGTGAGCTTCATAGTCTAAGTTGGATCGTTCTCACTCGACGGGACAGCTGTCTTGGTGTATGAGTACCTCCTTACATTAGAACGGGAGGTGTCGGGTTTCTGGGGCACTCGCTTGACTTGGGGCTCCTTCTTTTTCTACGTCAATCGATATTCACCTCTGTTCGGAAACCTCCCAATCCTCGTCCAATATTATTCCACCACGACGGATCCCGACAAACTACCCGTACGTTTACATTCTGTCCTCTTCGCCACCATTGCGCTCATATTTTTTCAGTTGTTCGTTCTCCATCCATCCAGTTCAACCCTAGTATCTAATTTCAAATCAGGTGTCAGGATTGCGCGCGTACCACCAATATTTGCGTTACTGTCAGTCTTGGTCGCAGGTCCGTCGTGTCGTGAATGTTTCCCATGATTGTGCATCTAACTCGACTCTAGTCATACTATCACGCGGAATATGCGCTGTACGAGCGTACAAAGCTATCTGCACTCACCCTGTCGTTACACTCGGAGCCTTCGCATTCGCTGTCGTACGTGCTATTTCCTTGCCTAATCTTGGAACTCACTCTCCGTATGGATTCTCTTATCCGGAAACGATGCTAATACACTCTCTCCACAAATCTCAGCATTTGGATGTCCGTTAGGTACTTCGCATGCCAAGTGCGTATTCCTCCTCGGCCCGTTGCCAGTACAATCATTACCTCTTGTGGCAGAGTCTACGTGCGGAAATCAATGTCATTGATCCCGCCTTATCTAACGTTCCCCTTGGGTTCCAGGTTTAGCAGAGGCTTGGAGTGCATGTACGTATCTGCCAAGTGGGTGTCCTCCAGGCTAAACCTATACCCCTAGCTTGTGTTCGACGTTATGATCTTCGGCCTCACCTTGTCAAGGCCCTCAACTCAACGTGCGCCGCGGCGACTGCTGACTATTCTCGTCCGAGATGGTGCGTCCGTTCGACTTTTCTGCTATCTGCGACACTAAAGCAGCCTCTAGGCACTGTGTACTTCGCGTACGTCGTTGACAGCCGTCCGCCGTTCTGCCTCTGAATACACTAATTAACGTTCTAGTCTGATGATCATCAGCAATGCATGTAACATCGGACCTACACTGTACGTGCCTGGCGATGTCACTTGTCTACCTCAATCATTGATCCGACTATTCCAGATGGGCAACGTAGTATAGAATAATTCTATCCCTTTCTAAGGCGTGTCTCACACCACTCTACAGCCGTTCACGCGAGGAGCGCCACAACCGTCACCAACGTGTGAGTTCACCATATTTTATGGTTTGTCGGCAACTTCTGGACCGCGCGCTGACACCTCCAGCGTCTCCTCAGTCATGATCTCGCCTCATGTTCAACCTCCGCGATCCAAGATCCGGCTCCCGCAGCGGAATAGCTACATAACGCACTCCACGACGCTGGACCACCCGGCGATCTCCACCGTACACCGTACGCGACGGAGTACACGATGAACACGCATGGACGACTTCTGATGACTGATTGATGAGCTAAATGTACCTTGGTGCGTTATGCATGCTACTGGGTGTTATAGAAGTCTGAACCGAGTACGCGACCTCAGTGATGCCGTTGATTGACTACTGTATACTACATTAAGTACTGTTGAATGGATCAAACTGGGAAAAAAGAGGAGACCGATGTTGAAGTGACTGGCGCAGGGCGTTTGTAGACCTCACAGCCGATCTAGTGTGGTCGAGTTAGAGATGAACCAGCATACATTAGGTTGATGTTCATCATTCATTCATAATTCCATTAAAGGCGCGCGGCCCCTGGGCCCATGGCACTATACTGATACAGGGAATAAACTAGCTAACGTTGATTGGCGCTCCAATATTACGGAGATCATTGGTTGGTAGGTAGGTAGTAGTAGGTAGGTAGAATACACGGCACGGTCCCGTTCAGGTCCAGGAATTATCTGATGTACACGCACTAGTAGCTACCTGTAGCTACATCTGCTACATCTCACATCTTAATTAGGATGCCCGTTAAGCGCTGCCGTTTCGACGATTATACCCACCACTGCTTTATAAATGTACATTTCATCATTCCGGAGTGTGCGCCCAGCGCACCCTGTCTGGCTACTAATCTACGAATATATAGAGACCCGACAATACAAGTTCTTCTGGAATTATTAAGGTGAATTCAGGATAGGGTAGGGTTATCGAGTCGCGAGCTAACACATTAAACGTAATGGTGGGAAATGCCTCAAACTTAGGCTGGGAACAAGGTGATTCAGCAAAACATTTGATTCCGGCAAAGTACACATTAGTGTCCGTCGGTTTACAGTCTTTACATAATTCTGGAGTAAGGTCATCATACCTCCCCACCCGCTGAGCTGGGACTTGAAGGCCGTCATGGCGACCTTCTGCATGACTCGCCCTTGAAGCCCGAGCTGACGCCTCCGCTCCGCGCTCGAGTGAGCAGACACTGCCCTTCATGACAAGTGGCAGGAGCGTTGATATCAATTTCCTCCGTGGCCATGACTTCTGCATCACCTAGAGCAAGTTGAGTCCATCGTCCTCGTGCCTGTGATAGAGCTAAGCTAATCAATGATGAGGACCAACCTCGGCGACGACGGCACCGCGACGGCGTCGCACCATGGACTCCAATCCTCCTTGTGTTCTGCTGTAGATCTTCTGTGCGCCTCCTTTGCAGCTTCAGCTCGTCGTTGAGAGGGTGGTGCTGTTCCTGTACATCGCGTTAATTCAAACATATTCAAATGGTGGACCGGGGAACGTACAGGTGGTTTGTGATGTGCTGGTCGCCTTTGTAGTGTTCCTCGTCTCTGGGTTCTCCTCCGCAGCTGGCGGACGGCGTGCTGTCATGTCTTGATCTGCGTCAGACACTGCTGGGGGTGAATGAGAATACTTGCGAGCTGGATGGATACGTGGATGAGCAATCACAATTAATACTATGCGGCTGTAGCAACTTACCCATGAACTGTTGTGCGAGACCGAGGAGGCCTTCCTGCAGGGCGTAAGTATTAGAATCAGAGCGCGGAGTCTGAAAGCACCATGATAGTGAGAGTTGGAAGGAGAGAGGTACAGTAAGTGCAGGGAGGAGAGTGCAACGCTTTGGTCGATGCGCGTCGGTGTATTGATGTTTGTTTTATGGTCAATAATGGAAGCTGATGGAAGAAAAACAACACATGCAAACATCCGCAAATGCAATCCCAGCGCCAACCACGACTAACGAGTTGATGGGAGTAGCGTTGGAACCTTGTTTGCTGGCTTCATTGCTCCTCTCGTCCATTTCTAAAATAAATCGCACGGCCAATACCGCCGTTAATCTATCTCCCGGTGCTATCAAACATCGAGGGCACAATATTTGAGCGACTCACGAGTCAACGAACGGAACTACTTGGGAACTACGAAGCTTCTGGCCTGCATGCGTGCCTGCCCGTCGTGTGGCCCAAGAGGTCGATCACAAAAGCCTAGTTCACGCACCGATGGAATCTGAGAAATAAATAAAAATCGAGAACCGAGTCAATCATCGAACGTTCGAACCGGTAGCGCAGAGCAATGAACATCGCGAGCGTCTTCCTCTGACGTCGCTTGCCCTCATAAAACTCTACCTCGCTTTGCAATGTCAACACGAAGTCGTAGAAGTATAACCCTATTAGACTAATCATGCGCGCAATAGATATTGTCACCTGCGGCCGACACGAGTGCCCGGCCGGCGCAAACAACTGGGGTCGCACTATGATGGTCAGATGAAGAGCAAACACGCATCATAAGGCGAATTTACTCGTCCGTAACGGTACTCATGGACGCCAGGTTTCAAATGAGGGTGGGTGAAGAAGGACGTCGACGATGGGCAAGGGTTATAGGTACTGCAAGCTGTCGAGGGCTATGTGTGCGTGACAGAATGGTCGAACATCTGACATAGAAGACACGACGAGTTCACCGTTGGTCCGGCCGCATCCACCCGAATCCCAATTTTATACCCAGGCCATGCCCGATCAGGTATAATATTTGTACATCTCTCGATAATGCGAGTTAGAACGCGCGGGCTCCCAGACACAATCCGACGCGATTCCATCCGATACTTCGTGTCTCAAATGTCTGTTTCAAAAGCGTTATTGAAAGAAATGTGAAACGGACAGTCCAAACCCACGTTGAGCGACGAGGCAGAATCATCACCTCGAAGCGCTGAGGTCGGCGCCTCGGATGCTACCAGCGTAGGGCCAGTGGACGGCAAACATGCATCTGAGACCGGTCGACTCCTCTTGCGATCCCGGCCCTTTTCCTCCAACTCCAACATAAACCTAGTCGCCAAGAGGGCGGTGAGGCTGTCACGAAGTTTCAGTGTTGCTTTATTTTGGGCCATGCACTTACGAATCAACAAACGGAACTATAAAATTGCGCGCATGGGCGCGAGCCTATTATCCGCCCTCATGAGCAAAGCGCAAAGACTATAATTCAAACTCACCGATGGAATCTGTCGCGATCGGAAAGTGAGGAAATTTCGTCTACTCGGAACGTCATCGCGCACCTGAAAAAACACAGCTTCCATCGTCATAATTGCGAATATCAATCTGCGCAGTTGATGTCAAATGAACGAAAGGTTCGACCGCGAGATGTACTTGCATTATATCCTTGATTTCTGTAACAGATGGTAGTACATCGCATCACTCGCCGAAAAGAATCCCACCTTCTGTAAGGACGAAAGAAACTGTGTTTGAGGCCAGGGCGCCCATGGATGCGATATGTTGAAACAGCTTCACGAAAAGCGCGATGGTTGTAGCTGCGTCGAAGACGGCTCTGAGACACGGCAAAATGGTGACTGCACCAAACAACTGAGCTGCAGGACAGAACAAAACGAAGATCGCGCACCAATCCTGTGAGTAGGTAAAGCAATAAGTAAAAACGCGATTGAAGGATCGAGCAACTCACCGGGCGGGGAGTCATGTCGAGAAGACGGCATTGAGGAAATACTGATGGATTTGATACGGCTATGTTGATAATGGGCGTAAAAACCCTAGGATCGCCAGTGGGACGGCCACAAAGTTTCCACTGATCACCTTGACTCGCCAAGAAATTATGCCTAAACTTATTCTAAGATTCCCATTCCGGTAGAGTCCAAGAACAAACCAATGTAGGACAGTTGAAATGCGGTGTCGAGAGCCAAAGCGGCTTTATCCAGCGCGGAGCAACTGAGAAGCTGCTTAATTGGGTGCAGCACTTTCGATTCATTAATTTCACCTCTATATGTGTGGCCGTCAATACACAACATCGAAGCACAGATATGCTTACCGAGATAGTTGGATTGTTGTAGACGATCGCGAACAGCATGAGGAACTGATAAAAAGCAGGAAAATATCGAAGAGCCAGGAAACTCCACAGCAGTTTTCGGTCCTGACCAGAATGGCGATACAATTCAATCTCGCTCGTAAATGTCAAAGCAAAGTCGAAAAGAAAAGTCCTGAAGAGCATAGGTAAATATACTTGGAAGATGGATGTGTGGTCGTACCTGCGGCGGAAATGAGCGCTCGACTGGCCCAAATGGTAGCAGAATCCCTGCGAACGTTCAGGAATTCCTAACCAGTTACACCAATGAAATAGCTGACTCTGTTGTGAGTTGCAGTGACATGAATGCTCGGGGATCCAATAGGTGGACGGACATGCATTCAGGACCGTACGCGCTTTATGAGAACTGAGGCTGTGGCTGGCTGTCCACTACTTAGCTTCTAAATGATGGGGATTAAGTGAATATATTGATGCTAATTCAATGCACCATGCCTTCAAGTTGGCGGCGGCGGAGTAAGCTATTCCAAAGTTAAAACGAAAACCCGCAAAACGCTCTGAGTCTGCCCAACTGTGACAGCGTTAAAGATGAAAAGACCTTGATCGCGGCAGTGCTACAGTGTTTGCGCATGTCTTTGGAAAATCATGTGCTATATTTAGGTTTCTTCCTGTTTCTTCTGAATCTTCGGGAGACCTCTCCAGCTGAGCGAGTCCAGCGGCGCTACCAAATATTCAATAATACAACCATCCTCGCCCTTGTCTCAACCCTTCTATTCGCCTGGCGTGATCGTGGGCTAAGA